>JAOYNN010437534.1:0-15028 GCA_025770095.1 Goniobranchus kuniei
CTTTTTTTTTAACCTTCTTTTTGAGGGTTCGTTTTAACTTTCTTTCTGAGGGTTTTTTTTGTTTTTGTTTTGTTTTGTTTTCTTGTGTTTAACCTTTCTGAGGTTTTTTTTGTGTGGTTTTTTTTAACCTTCTTTCTGAGTGTTTTTTTTTTCAACTTTCTTTCTGTGTTTGTTTGTTCGTTTGTTTTTGTTAATAACCTTCTTTCTGAGGTTTGTTGTTTTTTAAAGTAGTTTATATTGTCAGATGGCTAAGATTATGGATGTGGGCCTATTACCAGTAATGACCTGTTCCAGGGACGTGGCCCAAAGAAACGTGGAAAGATAATGAATGCTAAATGTTACCATGGATGAAAATATTGGGAATGAGGTGATACGATCTAATATATAAGTGACAGACACAATCTATACAGTGAAATTCACCAAAAGCCAGTGGACTGGACGTCTAGCCCGAATGAAGAATGGTAGATGGAGCAAGAAAGCAACTGAGTGGAGACCGAGAGAGGGAAGCAGGGCTAGGTGAAGACCAAAAAGAAGATGGAGAGATGAGATCGAAGAAAAGGTCGGTAGCACGTGGATGAGGAAAGCTTTAAGATTGGAAAGAGCGAAAAAGTTTGTGGAGCTTATCCGTCAGCAGTCACGTGATCGGTGAAGAGGAAGAAGGAGGAGGAGGAGGAGGAGGAGGAAAAGAAGAAGATGTTGGCTGCTATCTATTTCCGGAGATAGCCTATGGTATGACATGTTGTTGGTCACTATAGTGCGTTCCAAAATTCAAAGTCACGTATTGAGGCCTATATCTTGAAAAGTAAACATCGGATGGAACTGAAATATTGTGTATGAGTCTGGAATGATCATGACCAAACAAAAATCATATTTTGAAACTTGTATCAAGTATATTTAAAGAATTTTTCTATTAGAGCTATATCAAATACTCTAGATGGTTGAATGTACAATATTTGTTATGATTTACATTAAAACAATCCCATTCATTCGCACATCCAATGAAACCAAAAGAAAAATGCTAGAATAAAACTAAAGTTGTTTTTATTTCTTTGGGATCTAGAGTAGCATATCATTACCACTTATTCAATAGGCAAAAGAACATGACGCAGATGTATTATAAAAGCTCCCTATTAAATTGTGATAAAAGTGCGTGTAGTTTTCTAACCCTACTCTCAAACCTAAACATGCCGTCTCATTTTGAGTTGCGTCACAGATCTTTTACTGTATAATCCTGAAATGTTGAAATTTTGTCAGCTTGACATAAATTTCTCAAACAAAGCTGATTTTGAACTGAAAAAATCATTTTTGTTTGGTCATGGATACATCGAACCACCACATAAAGTTTCAGAAAGATTAAAAAGAGGGTTTATGAGATATAAACATTTTTCTGTGGCTCTGAATTTTGAGACGGACTATAGCAGGTCATTCATTGCAAAGAAATGAAACAGTGACAAATATGGCTCAATGATTAAAGCTCAGTATAGGGATTGGGAGATCCTGGGTTTGATTCCTGTCAGCCAGCGATGATTTGAGTTTTTTCCTTAAGTACGAAAATTTAATGTAATTGCTTCTCTCGACTCAGGTGTTAAATGAGTACTAGCAATAGGCTAGTTGGTATTGTTGTGCTGAATGTGCTCCGCTTTACTGTATAGTCAGCAGGGGGTATGCCTGCTAGGGGATAAAGGATTGTAAAGCGCTCTGACACTGTTCTTAGAATGTTGGAAAGTGCAATATAAATGCATTCTTTATCTTTTTTTCAAGAAACCATATAATAATTACAGGAGGTTGCAATTGCAGAACACATTGCTTTTGAATCTAATATGGGGGTGTGCTTCTAATATTTTGATCACAATCAAATATTCCTTGAGAAAGTCATCTAAACAACCTCTCTTGTTATTTGATGAGAACTACACTGACCACCCTTATATACATCTAGGCATGGCATAATGTAATGTCAATTTGGCTGATACCCTGTCCAAGAAAGCTCTCTGCAGCTCCTGCAAAATTTTGTGGGTGTATCCTCCTCCCTTGAGTTTGTTTCAACATGCAGTGCTGTCTAGGTTATGCAACGTTTTTTTATGACTTCTCACACGCTCTCAAAAAGCACACAATTGTGCCTTAAATTTTATGCTACCACAGGATATAACTATTTCCAACATTGTATGCTGTAGGAATACCTTTCTGTTACATATTATCTCTTATCAGAACAGTCATCATGAGAACTAGAATGGATAATGCTTACCAAGAGGATCATCATGAGAACTACAGTAGCTGATGGACACTTTTCCCTGATTGATTTGCTTCCTCTTTTCAAATGCCTGGGCAATCATGCGATGGCGTTTCAATTTGACTGGCTTGTTTGAAGGCTTGTGGAAAATCCTTAAAAGAAAAGAATATATAACATGAAGCAGTTTTAAGGATTACAGAAACTTTCACCAAAACTATAAAACTCCACTCTGCATCACCAATTAATTTGAATTTATTTGAAAAGGCAATGGATAAAATATTAAATATTGTACAGTGAAATGTACAACGAAACCTCTCTTTCTTCATCAGCTTATCTCTCGATTGGATTTGGCTCCTTGAATCATCCTGGAGAACAGCACCTGATCATTGCCAATATGCCATCTTCAGTCACTTTTTTACACAGACCAGTTTTCTGTATCCTGTTCCCATTTTCTTGTTCTTCTTCCTCTTTTCTCCTTTCTTTTTGATGTGACCAAAATACAGTGGCTTTAGTCTTTTAATATTTTCTGAGAATGTCATGGATTTAAAGCCAAGTTTTGCAAATACCTCATTTTGTTTTCTTTATCTAAGTATACTCAGAATTATTCTGAAGCACTTCACTTCAACAGCAGTGATCATTCTCAGTTTCATTGTTGATGAAACAGAAAAAAACCCACAAGAAACTAGGGTGAGTCCTAGGGGTAAAAAAAAACAAACAAACAATGAACAATCCTGAGTATGGTTGAATTCACTGCTTACCATCTAAAAAATCTTTCCCAAGCAGACAAAGACGATTTGGTCCATGACCATGAGCTCATTGCAATGCCAGCACCAAAAAATGCAAAAATATGGATCTCCATGGCAACCAAACTAGGTCTGTTTTCAATGTCACAATATGCGCTGCTGTTATTGCCCTCAGTCGTCACTGAAACATTAGCCAGGCAGCTGTTAAAACAAAAGAACAAAAGAGTTGAGAATGCATCCAGGGAATTACTGCACTTTAAAATGTACTGAAATTCAATAGGAAAAAGACTGTATGGCAAATCATAACTTCTTTGAAAAAGCTTGTGTGGAAATGATGTTTTATCATTTGAGAATACTTACCCAAACTGTCAGAAAAACCTTCATTGTGTCAATAATTTACAATCCAAAAGAGAAGTTAAGAGCACACATAAACCAATGCAAATACATTAATGTAAATTAATTTATGACAAGAAAACATTTTTTGTGTCTGTTAAAGGACAGAAGACAACAGAAGATCATTGTTGTATCCATGAGTGAAATATTCATACAAATAAGCTCAAGTACGATATTGACAGTCACTGTGTATGAAGAAGAAAACGTAGTTTCTTTATAAATATATGGAAAACTGGACTTACAACATATAGTCTCGAAAACTTGATTTCCATAGCTTTTCATTCGCAAAGATGTAAACATGAACAGAAAAGGTGATGAACACAAAAGCCAAAGCAACAGCCGTAAAAATACCTGTTATGGATAAAATTGAGAGTTAAAATTCTATCAAAATTTCAATCACATACTCAGAGTAATATTTCTTGTGTCTGTACATTTATCACTCCCAGGGGACTGCATGTTATGGCCATTTGGTTGGAGCATATTACTTTCACTTTGAATAACAAATAGTCCACATAATAACATAAGCAGACCTGCAGTGAGCTATACTGGCACCTATGGATTTATTCATCTTTCCCAAAATTTTGTGTGTGCTCAGATTTGGAAATGGTTCATATGGTCATGTAAAACTGAATTGAACATTTTTTCCACCTTTTCTTGAAGAAAATTCATAATTTCCTACTCAAAATTACTAAAATTGGGGACAAAATATACATCAAAAGAAAATGAGATGAATAAATGAATAAATAAATGAATATTATTCAATGAGTAGAAAGATAAAAGGAAGATGGGTTTACATCCCATGGAAAATCAGATAAACAAGGACCAAGTTTAAAAAAAAAAACAACTGAAACCCTGCATTGGAAACTGGAAAAACCTGGCCAGACAGACCCATCCATCCATCTTGTCATTAAGGATGGAACTTTCGTTTTGTTACCATTATAAAAAATTGGGGAAAAAAGCAATTGACATACATACATACACCAGGGATGTAAATGCAAGATGAGATGAAAAAAATTTTGAAATATCATCTAGCAATAATACAATAGAAAAATATAAACAAATCATACTGGCATAAATATGAAAAAAATTTAGGAAAGTATTTACTTAATGAATGAGAAAAAAACTCTGAAGTCAGAACAAATCTGAAGGACTTACAAACGTGACACACAAATCCTATCAACTGACAACATGGGACTTACCAAGTCTGAGAATGGTGTCCCTGATCTTTGAACAGGTTTTTTCTGGAATGCACATAGGAGCCTCTTTCCTTATTTTGATCAAAGTATAGACCCCTGCAATGAAGAAAAAATGAAACCAATGAAATTAGAACTATCAAAGGTTTAAGTTCTATAGCTGGGTGCAAAGGAATTACCTTGCACAAAATGCTAGCTGTCCTACTTCTAACAGGCAGGATTAGGCACCAGGTTTATAGAAATGCAGACTTTGTATGCAATGAATAGGCAAAAACAGGTGGAGTTAAAAGCTAGGTATTAATCTAAGTCTTCAGTTGGTAACAAAAATATGTCCACTGTCAGGTTAAAGGTTAGACTAATGCACTTGTTGATAACATAAATATTTCTTTACGCATACGAAACAAGGACTTTCATAAAAGAGATGCAAAGAATAATCCAAGCTGTCGAGATGAAATGCAACTGAACTATTGAAGAATCTCCATCACATCTCTTACGCTGAACAGATTGCCAATGAAAATGTCAAACAAAATAAGTGCAGGGATTGGACCCTATGAACCATGCCTTTCCACTCTAAAATGGATAAAACTGACTTGGTATGACCATGTTTCAAGAAGATCAGGCCTTGCCAAAAATTGCCTCACAAGTCACCCTTCCAGGCCTAAGAAAAAAGAGAAGACAGAAATAATTTTGGGAGAATAATACCCAAGATAGGAAAGACTTACCGTTTGCCACCACCCAATGAGCTGAGATAAAGCACAACTGACGGTGAGAGATTGTACACAAGTCATCACTGGTGCGTATGCAACCCTTTCGGGATATGGGATGGGGAACAGGTACTCTGACAAGATGCCATTTTGTCACAGAGTTAGTACTAAGTACAACTACTAAACTTTTTCTGCCTACTCCTAGCTGCTACACTTTTATGCCTGATTCCCAGTACAGCTACTACTTTTTTAGGCCTACTCCTCAGTACAGCTGCTACACTTTTTATGTCTTCTCCTCAATTGTACAGCTGTTACACTTTTTATGTCTATTCCTCAATAATACAGCTGCTACACTTTTTATGTCTACTCCTCAATTATACAGCTGCAACACTTTTTATGTCTACTCCTCAGTTATACAGCTGCTACACTTTTTATGTCTACTCCTCAGTTATACAGCTGCTACACTTTTTATGTCTACTCCTCAGTTATACAGCTGCAACACTTTTTATGTCTACACCTCAGTTATACAGCTGTTACACTTTTTACGCATCAGCAAATTTGTGTAAAGAGTCGGAACCAGTCAGGAATGACCATTCCTTACAACAGTATTCTTCACATTCCTTAATGCCCTTTTAACTGACCAAAATCAGGATCAAAAGCATGTTCAAATATCACTAAAATCACTGTTGCATAAAAAAACATAAATTCGGAAATGTTATACAAGCAGTAAGAGAATGAAAAAGACACAACAATTTGTACTTACCTCTGAGAAGAAAAAATGTCCCGACCACAATGACAAGACCAACTGGTACAAGAACAAACATGGCCCGCATTCCGTGGTTGAAGCCACCAACAAAACAGATCCCACTCACTGAGTCACCATCAATCTTAAGGATAAAAAAATATGATTAAGGCAATGACATTAAAACATATTGACAAACATACATTTTGTACCTATAGTTAGAGGGGGATTTGATGGTTTTCAATAATCAATATAGACATGAGAAATTGGAAGCAATGTTGTCTAGTGCTATGATATTTGTTCAAGGAGCCAAAAGGCCTGGGTTCAATTCTGGATTTAATCCATCTTCTGAAAAATTTGATTTCCATGTCATTTTCTCCTTCCCAATCCTACAATAGATACGACTTGAGCCTCTAGTGGTATCGGAGATGAATGGATGAAATCAGAGGTCTCATATATAAGCTGTGCATGTAAAAGAAGCCTTGGCATGTGGAAATTGTCAAAGAGTAGGGTTAAGAACGGCAGCCCAGGCAAAATTAATTCCTACTATTTCTACCTTCCATATCTTGTTTCAATACTGTCCAAGCCAAAAGCTTATTCGCCTCAGGAAGGGCATCTAGTGTAAAAACCCTTGCTAAGCAGAGCCTTTTAACTAGCAAACTGCTGAAGTGACTCCAAGGTTTGGATAAACTGAAAGATGAAGATAATACAATGGATAATCTTTGTTTCATTAGGCTTTTCTATCTGATGTCTCAACAAACTTAATTGTGAGACAAAAGAGCAAAAGAATGCTAATAACCCCTTCTTTAAACATTCCTTTTACTTTTCTCAAGAGACAATCATTTTGGACAAATTGTCAACTGCATCTCTCAAACTACAGCTTCCATTTAAAGATTTATGTGACTAGTAAATCTTAATATCAGTATAATTTTTATATCCAATTTACAATATTACTTAAACATAACAGAAAAAGCCTAAAAAAATTTTTTTTACATGTCACTTTCACAATCATGTATAATCTTCAATAACAAATAAATTTAATTATATTCTTGAAAATCAATGTTTGAAAATCCAACAAAAGAAAAGTTGCAAGCCCCTCTTAATGAGAATCTCTTACATATCTTTTCAAAACAAGGAACTTTCTTCTATTAGAATAAAATACAAACGAGAGTGCTGCTTGAAAATATCATGCAAATCCAAACAAAAATAATAGGTTTAAAAATATTTGTTCTGATCATACCAAACTGCATTATGTTTTAACAATACTTTTCTTAGGGTTTCAAAATGAAATTTTACTTTTCAAAGTCATCCTACAAAAACTTTACATGGAAATAGACAAACCTCAGAAATTGCCAGGCATATGATAGTTAAAACAAGGGGGGAGCACCAACTAATGAGATGAAAATAAGCTGTCTTAGACACCAGCCGATTTCGGGGTGTTCCTAGAGCAGTGAATGTGAGGTACCAGGCATAAGCCAACATGACAAACCAGGACACGCCGGCCACCAGAAAGTAGTAGACAATGACAAACACCATAGTACAAGATATACTTTCACCTGACCTGGAAACAGAAAACATAAAATACACTGGTCATAGACTAAATACTAAATATAAAATAATTAGAGTATTGGAATAGGGGCCTACATGTCAAAATTTGTTTTTACTTTTGAACGACAAAATAAAATTTCCAAATTGATGTTTATGTTCTGACAATGTGGACATACACCTTTCGTATTTGGTATTTTGAAATCTCTGTGCTGCCATTTCCCTTTTTGGAGCAATTTTCAAACAAAATGTTACCCTCCCTTACTTCTCCATCAAACCAAACCAAACTTCAAGTTCACGGTCATGTTCGAGACATTATTTTGTCAAAAAAATAAAGCATCATCTAAATCTTTGAAAAGATTGATGAAGAACTTTATTGATATTCCACTTCAAGGGCATTTCTGACATGTTTTCTCATTTTCTCACTTTTCCTTATTCAAACCCCCAAACCTCCGACTCTCCGGTATGGGGGTAATAGAGATGTAAACATGGAAGATCTGATAAAATTTGAGTGTTTTAATGTTCACGTAGCAAACTATAAACCATATCATATATGTAGTATCTTGAACACTTTGACAATGGGCCAAGTATAACACAGGAATCTACTTTTTAAGGGGGATTGTATGGGGTTGAAAAGAGTCTGTGTGTGAGCGTGGGGGAAGGGAGAAAGGGGGTGTTGAGGTGTAGAATTTTATGGTTGTACTTAAAATTAAGGCCTGCATAATGACGCTTATAGCAGAATAAAACATCCCACACTGAAGAGAAAGTGAAAAAAATCTTACGGGAGGACTAGGCTAAACTGGTGTAGCTATCGGCTAAGACGTTTCTAAAAAATGGGGAGATATGAGAACATGTGGAACGTGGAGTTGCATCCAAAACTTGAGAAGTCTACCGATTCATTTAAAAAACAAGAACTTTTGCAAAAATATCATTGAATAAAATTGAAACAATACACCCAAATACCACAATCATTAGATCTAGCATACAGAACAAGCACAACAGTAGTAGAAAAGAACATATACAATATATACCCAAGCTTTGGTTCCCCCTTTCGCACAGTCCCATCCTTCCGGCAAACAATGTCCCTTCTAGCATTACCAGCAAATTGTGACATCCAACCAATACTGCCCAGGAAGAAGCAGGCATTGATGAAAAACAGGATGATGGCTGGGTAGTGGTTAGCATTTCTCCAGTCTATGATGAAAGTAAGCTGTTCAAATAAACAAATAAATAAATACATGAATAAAGTAAAGAGTAATAGTTAAATGTTTGTAACAGGTCATGATGGCTTTACACAATGTTTAAATAGTGGAATTTGCTACGGGAAATCTGATTTAAACAAACAAGCATAAAATGAAATTCAGTTTTAACCGCTTCACTGCCACAGGCCCGTCAAATAATAATAATAATAAATAGCACTTATATAGCGCTTTACCCCATTAAGAACAGGCTCTAAGCGCTTTACAATGACATTCAAAGCAATACATTATAGAATGGCATAGGACATGCATACAAAACACAATTGACACAAGCATAGTATTACAGTGACAGTAGAACTTACTCGGTAAAGCATAATACAATGAATCATGTCATGGTTAAAAACATCAGGATGTAAAAGACTAAGAAGATTATTAAATTAAACAAAAAATAGGAACACACACACAAACAAACCCACAAATCCACGGGCCTATATTTTTACCTTATGTGCCTTAGACCTGTGGAACCGACGGGAGCGATGCAAGGCTTATTTGTCAATTAAAGAAGGGAATCAGGGCATATAACTCTTTCATTGTGTTAGTGAAGGATTACTAAAATTGATTCACTTGATAATCAGATCATTGTGTCATCAAAATATTAGTAGAGTTTTATTTCTTGTGTGATCTACCAACGCGTTATCTCAATCTTCCCTTACAATGGTAGAGAGACAAAGAACCTATTGCAGACTGCTTACAGCCGTCAAAACTTTAGAAGAATTGTTGAATGACTGATAGTGATGAAGCGAATTTGTATGATGATGTTACTGGTGAAGAAAGTGACAGAGAGGATGGTTTCTTGCCTCGATGCGGGGTTGAAGCTCTAGATTTAGATACCAGTGGTAACACGTCTAGATCTAGATTCAGCCCTAACAAGTATATGCCGTCTAGGCATGCAGATCTAGATCTAGATCAAGGTTTGACGGCAGGAGGCAAATACGACTTTACTCAAAGTCAAAGATTAGATTCGACAGCTTCAATAATAAGCTTTAGATCTAGATGTAACGAAAGAGACGGTAGATCCAATGAAACCCCTGGCACATGAATGTTACCACAGTGATAAACGTCTGGCAGTTAAGAGGGTTAAATAATGAAAAAAAAAAAAAAAGAAAAAAAAAAGAAAAGAAGGAAACAGAGAACACTTGAAAGTATCAAAATTTCTGATAAGAGCTTACTGGCTTTACATTTCTCATGTTTACTGATACTTAAATGTGATAAGCAGTTCTGAAAGTTATGTCTCTTGTTTTGCCTGCATTTGCCATGGATATGAAATGATCTGTTGGTAATATACCTTAGGCCCTGAGTAGCTCTTAAAAGCATGATGGCTTTCATTCTGTTCTGTCAACATTGGCCACTTCACTTTTTCCATTATCTTTTATGTTCCCCTGATACTACAGTGATACCCACAAAAACTTTTGTCAAAGCTGTTATTGTTTGTGTGCAATTCTTATAGGAACTTCTGATTTTTAATCTTTCATTTATTGCACAGGCAATATTTGAAACTGTTGACATTTTCAACAGGATTGTTTGTCATGATCTAGCTTTCCAATCTCTAACCTTTGAGGAGACAACTGAGAGCTTCTTCATCTTGTACATAAACAGACGAATTCAGTTGGACTGACTTTTACTATCAGTATGTATGCATAATACAAGATCCACTCACATAAGCAGCATCAAGCACATTGTAGAGATCTCTAAATCAAAACAAACAGCTGTGCATAAGCATAAAATGAAAACTTCCAGTCAAAGGCTGAATCACAAGGACAACAAGTTGTAAAAAAGTTAAAGTGCCATATGTGAAAAAGACAAAATTGAAGAAGTGCCTTGAGACAAATGAGCAAGATTGAACAAATTTCTCTAGATATCACAGATGACAATCACAAACTAGAAAACTTAAAAAAAAAGGGTTAAACAGTTCAAGACTTTGTCAGGTCTTGAGATTACGTCACTCAACAAAAGGGCTAATTTTCAAGACTTGAGGCTATGTCATTCCTTTTCAATACTTTTTAACGTCTGAAATAGACTGGTCAGCATTCATTTTCAGAACCTCAAGACTGGCGTAAGATCCTATCCATGGAAATACCTACCACTGTAAATAATGTGCACACCAAGCAAATAGATCCAAACACAGCAATAAAAATGTGCACTTCTTCATGCTGCTCCTTGGTGAACAAAGGACTGTCACAAGGCACACCACATCCCTCCACTCCTTCAAACCAGCTGTCTGGATCATCAGTACGCACTAAGGGAGGTTCACATTGGCCAGTTGTGTTGAATATAATCTTGTCATAGGTGTCAGGCTAAAGAATGCAGCAAATTAAAAAAGAGATATTTCAATGAGGGAAAACACAGACCATACGGATGTGAAATCATTTATCATTACCCTTAGCATTCACTGAATGAAAGTGTGAGGTGAAACACAGACCATATGGATGTGAAATCATTTACCATTACCCTTAGGGTTCACTGAATGATAGTGTGAGAGAAAACACAGACTGTAGAGATGTGAAATCATTTACCATTACCCTTAGGGTTTACTAAAGACAGTGTGAGGGAAAACACAGACCAAAGGGATGAAATCATTTACCATTACCTTTAAGGTTCCCTGAATGATATTGTGAGGCAAAGCACAGACCGTAAGGATTTGAAATAATTTACCATTACCCTAAGGGTTCACTGAAATTTATAGTGAGGGGAAACACAGACCATTGGGATGTGAAATCATTTACCATTACCCTTATGGTTCACTGAAAGTGTGAAGGGAAACATGGACCATTAGGATTTGAAATAATTTACCATTACCCTTAGGGTTCACGAAAGAAAGTGTGAGGGCAAACACAAACCATAGGGATGTGAAATGATTTACCATTACCCTTAGGGTTCACTGAATGATAGTGTGAGGGGAAACACAGACCATAGGGATGTGAAATCATTTACCATTACCCTTAGGGTTCACTAAAAGTGTGAGGGAAAACACAGACTGTAGGGATGTGAAATCATTTACCATTACCCTTAGGGTTCCCTGGATGATAGTGTTAGTGAAAACACAGACCAGTGGGACGTGAAATCATATATCAGTACCCTTAGGGTTTAATGAATGATAGTGTGAGGGGAACACAGACTGTAGGGATATGAAATCATTTACCATTACCCTTAGGGTTCACTAAAGATAGTGTGAGGGAAAACACAGACCCCTAAACACAGACCATAGGGATGTGAAATCATTTACCATTACCCTTAGGGTTCACTTATTGATAGCGTAACTTAAGAACCTCCCTTCAAAAATCTAAACACTTAATAAAAACTCATGTCATGTTCTACCCCTGAAAGTTGACAAAAGATAATGAAAAAATGAGGGGAAAAAACTGCACGAGAAGTTTCACAATTACAAAAAAACTTTCATCTCTTCTAAAATACCTATCCAAAATTGTTCCCTATCCAGTTATCTTCCCTCCTTGTACCTTGCCTGACCTCTCCATAAAGGGCTTTCCTTATCAACCTCGCATGAATCTTTGAACAATACCCATATTCTCTTGCTTAATCCATTGTTTTCACTTTAATAGAGTTTCTCATCCTGCAGTAAGTTGTCTTTTACCTTGGTACTTCCTATTTCATCTAATTGTCGATCACTTCTTTATCCTATAACAAAACACTTTAGTATGCAATTAACACACCATGCTACAATGTATCTGTAAAACTTGAATCCGTTACATAATATAGTGACAATGTTCACATAAAAGAGATAACATCCCAATAAAGGCAAAATCCGATGTGAAAAGGATAAGAACTGAAATTAACTGTTAACAAGTTATCTTACCAACATAAGACTTGAAGAGCAAGACGGCTTGTTGTACTCTGAGAAAGCATTCAGGGATGGCGAAAGAAATGTTAATCATACTTTGACAGAAATAAGGGGGAGCTTTTTGCCTTGAAAACTTTAAAAGAAAGGAAATTCTAGTATGTTACAAAATCAAAAACCTTCAACCTGGCCGTTAAAGACCATGTGATCCTTTTCTAAGAAAACATAATAGTGTCCCTTCTTTTCCCTCTTCTTGTTCCAATTTTGGACAAAAAAATTCATATGATGACTTAAAGTAGTCTATTCACATGATACTCTGCTCTCATAATCTTATTATTCATTTATAGCTGCTTTGAATATCATCCAGATTTTGAAAGGTTGCCAGCCTTGATCTAAAAGGTTCTTTGTTGCTGTCCTTCGGGGAAAAGAAACGTCTTTGTATTGCAATGTGAACATTGTCAAGCCATGCTATGAGTGTTATATAAATGTCAGCCTCATTTACCTTTATTTCTTGACTAGCTAAGGTACACGACCTTGCCCGTACATAAAGTAATACAATGGACAATCTAACTCATTTATATTTGCTCCCCCTTTGAAGGCTCACTGCATTCCACATAAAGTTCATTCCTACAAAATATTGCCATTCTCTTCCCTCCCTGCCCAGAAGAGGCCGTCAATGCATATCTCGAGTTTATTTCTTGCTTTACACATCATTCACAGTTGAAATTCAACTTTAAAAAATTAATTTTGTTTATCGTTGCATTTTCCATGTGTAGAATCTCCACAAATACACACACATACACACACACATACACACACTAAGACGCTCATTTTCAAATGAAATTTTCCTGAGGACTGATGAAATAATTTCGATTGTGTATTATAATTTGTAGGACAACAATATTAATCTCAGTCACATTCAAACCTGCTGGTAACAAGAAAGATCATTGTTGGCGGATATTATTTTATAACATCTGTACGCATAAAATAAAGGCCTCTTTAAAAGAAATCTAAAGGACAAATAATTTGTATGACTTCTACAGAGGTTTCCGTATATAAAAGCGTAGTGCTTATTTAATTTGTGTCTGGCGGTAAACTCTAGAATTTAAAGTGCTGCGTCCGTAAAGGTTTTGGGGGCATGACCAGTGCCTTTCATAGTTTCCGACAGGCATACCTTTGTGATTAAACCAGGCTCATGTAAATTTTACAAAATGAATCATTTATTTTAAGGTCTGGTCAATGTGAGCTTGTGATCTTTTTCGTCTTTTATATTTATAGCGTTAAATCCAGTTAGTATGTTCTCGAAGCGCTGTACAAAGTGTTCCCCGACACGCCTTTTCCAACCAAAAACCATTTCAACCCGATGTGGAGTATACAGAGATGTCGACATTTTACGGGCGCACTTGCTCTAGCATTCTGACTAAGTCCTCCTTAAAGTATAGTCGGGTACTCAGCAACACCTGAAATGTAGTAAATAGCCTTCCAAAGGACTATACAGCACCACGGCGCGGCCCGAATTCCAACTCAGAACCTCCCCGTTTACAAGTCCAATTTGAATGTCGGTGCTAGCTATTGATAATTTACATGCCCCAACAGACTTTTCAACGTTTGCATTTGATTTTGATTTTAAGAGATCTTTATCAGCTAGTTTTACGTGTTTGAGCTCTTCGACGTGAACACGATCAGGATGATTCTTATCGCAAAACCCAAGCGATAGTTGCTTTAAAGAATTTGTTCGTATTCTTGTCTTCATGCCAGTATCAATTGACAGCCACCATGTCACAGTGCGTCCTGTATAGTCCAACTGGGATTTTTAACTCTTTTCATTCTTTAACTCGTATACAGAGTTGAAATTGTTGGCGGCACGTTTGGTGTGAAACAATGCCCCTATTATCGATTGACACAGTGTTCCCAAGCTTCGATTACAATTGTCTCATGGTTCTTAGTTTAGCCATTACCCATGGCTTCCTTTAACCTTGAGAGGTGTGCTGCGCCTGACTTCAAAAAAAAAAAAAAAAAGTTCATTGAAATCCTCCTCCTCCTCTTCCTCTTCTCCTTAGATTCATGCATATTGACTTTTTCTTCACCCCGTGAGGAGTCTCATCGTCTGAGCGTTGTCTTTCCGGGCAATGATCGATCGGTTGGTAAATCTGCTGTCAATTTCCTATATCCGTACTACTACTTTTTGAATAAAAAAACTTAGTTTCTCCATTTCCTTCTATTCTTGGCCACATGACAATAAAAAGTTCTCACCTGTCTTTGTCTATTACAGCAACAACAAAACAACAACAACAACAACAACAACAACAACAATAATAATAATAATAATAATAATATAATAATAATAATAATAATAACAACAACAACAACAACAACAACAACTACTACTACTACTACTACTACTACTACTACTACTACTACTACTACTA
>JAOYNN010438644.1:0-15022 GCA_025770095.1 Goniobranchus kuniei
AGAAGAAGAAGAAGAAGAAGAAGAAGAAGAAGAAGAAGAAGAAGAAGAATGAGGAGGAGGAGGAGGAGGAGGAGGAGATGGAGGAGGAGATGAGGAAGAGGCGATACTAAGTCATAGATCTATATTAAAATAAGGATAAAACACAGGCCATATTCGATCCATGGTTCATCATAGTATTCGATCCTCAGACTCCAAACTTCATTTATCAGGATCAAGACAGAAAGAAGAAAGCGGTTTTTGGTTGTTTTGTTTTGGGTTTTTGTTTTGTTTTGTTTTTTGCTTTTGTTTTCATCAATCAGACCTAGACATATCTGACGGCACACACTGAAACGCACTCTCATACCAAATTTAAAACAAAATGTAGGTTAGTCCTCATCAGTTAGAATTAGAAAGATAACTTTTTCAACGTCATGGATATCAGAGTTACGTCACCTCTCCACCCCTTTCCCCTAATTATCTCCCTTTGGGATTTCTGCAAGTCCTATTTCCGGTTGCCAGACATCCTCTTTTCGCTGTGTTTTAAATTCAGTTTTTCGATTCTAAGATTATATTCTCGTACGGGAATCGGATTCCAAAAATAATATGGCCACTTTTGGCCTTCTGAACATTGTCATTTAGCAATAGCAATGAAAAAAAAAGTTAAGTTAGTCCCGTACCCATGATTGACTGAGTATAGCAGAATTAGGGGTAGAGCCCTAATTATACTAGGCATACGGCATAATGTGGTAGTTTGCCATTGCTTTCCATTCCAACTTACTTCCGCCAAGTCTAGAAAGACCTAGCTACCCATTTATACTGCTGGGTGAACAGGGGGCCCTGAAAAAAGCCACTGCCCGGCCGGGGATCGAACTCGGGCCACTTCGCATGGCAGTCAGCCGCTCTACCAACTGAGCTACCGGGCCACCCATGTGATTAGTATAAAGTCATAAAGAAACATAATCGACATATATAAATAAAATGATAATGTTATTTCATGACTTGTGCTCAAAAAGTTTTAACCAATCAACAAATTTCCTGATGATGAGACTTTCTGCATCATGTAACCAATCCAACCCCAATTTCTTTTCATGATGCCAGTTTCTGTTGTCTTTGCTAAGTTTTGTTTCAAAGGCCATCTATATTTGAATCAAGATTCTGACAACCGCAGCTGTAGCACCAGTGCTCCCCCACCATGTCTGTTTTGGTTATCCCAATCTGCATGCTCTACAGGACCATCCAATGTGATACCTAATGAGAGATTCTACATTGTGTAACCAATCCATCCCTGATTTCTCTTCTTGATGCCAGTTTCTACCATCTTGTCTTGGTCCTGTGCCAAAGATCAAACTATAAGAAAACATTTTGACAGTCTTAGCTTCAGAGACAGTGCTTGTCCACTATGCCCATTTTGGTTGACCCAATCCACACTCTCCTCAGACCTATTCAAAATCTTGTCTTGTCTTGCCTGAAGATGGGGATAATCTGTTCTACTGTCCTCTTGCAGTTCTATATATATATATAATGACTTACAGTCATCTGATAATAAAGAAATTACAGATCTTAACTTAAAGAGCAGCTATAATGTCATCCTTGGCTGAACTGGAGTCACTCTGCAACCTAATCAGGACAGAGACCAGTGGAGAGCCTTCATCATGAAGATCAGGAAGACGGCAGAGGGAAGGCTCTTAATGAAGTTGATCTTGATTGTGCACTATATTTCGAGCCCATACAAAAGATCTGACTTGACAGTGGGTTTGAAAATTCTCATCTTGTGTAACAATAAGAGAGCTGGGGATCTCTAGATTGACGATTGAGTATAAAAGTATGTATGACTTTGCAAATGTGGTTCGTTCATTTTGTCTTCCATCATTGTTGGCTGTGTTGGCAAGCTAAACAAATTTCTCAACTTCACTGATGAGTTCCTGCATAAGATGGACTTGATGTTGTTATTCCCTCTCATGTCCTGGGGTCAATATTTTCAAACCAAACAGGAATTTCACCAATTTTGATTTTAAATCGTTGTCAATATCTGCCCTGATTTAAAAGAATAACATTAGTTTCAAAATCTAGGACCAGCGTTTCATGTGACATCTTCAAATGCAGTCCCAAAACTTAATTATTTTCATGCACTTTTCACCAGCAAACTTCTTGTTGTCTTAGAATTTTGACAAATGAATATTCTAACTTGTCACTTCATGTGGGTTGTTTCTATTTTACATTTCTTGGCCATACCTGTCGATCTAAGGTTGGATGGAGCCAATCGGCCTTCACTTTGGCATTTTTTGCCTCTTTGGGAGAATCTGAAAATACAAAAGAAGAAAACGGATTACAAATTTTCTTTCCCCAATCCATCTTCCTCGCCTTTATAAGTTCTTTCGATTTCAGACTGTAAGCCACAAAGTTTTCAAACAGATCTAAAATCTGGGGTGACTTTAACAACAATGTTCATAAAATGTGAAAGTTAAGTGCTAAATATTATGTTTGCCTTCATGAATCTTGCATTTAAACTCCAAACTAGCTCTTATAACACTACAAAGTATTCACATTCTTACTATGTTAACTCCTCACATTTGATAGATCTAACATTTCAGTTCAAAGCAGCTGAAATGTATACTACTTCAACTACAATACACAAAGTCAGTGTAATAAGGGGCAGCAGCCATAACTCACTGAGAAATTCATTAGTCCCGGGTATGTACTGGGTTTTTTGTTGGGTTTTTGTTGTTTTGTTTTTGTTTTGGCTTTCTTTTTCCTCATTTGTTTATTTTATAACTTCAAAACTTATCCCTGCCATGAGCAGAATTTGAAAAGTTGTTCTCATTACAAAATGTAGGGTTGGAGGGCAGTCTCCATCCCAAGTCCAAGAAAGGCAAAGCTTGGCTCCCTTATTTTCTATACAGATAAATCTGTACTATACCACTGGGTTGTTAGACCACTCTGCAAGACCTTGGTGTTTTTTTTTCTGTGATGTACCTTTTGTCAGACAGGGTAAATATATATATTCTATTATCTCGTAGCAGCTTATAGTTTTAAATTATTATTTTAACTCCCCCTTCATTCCACCCCTCGTGGGGCTTTCATCGTCACTCATTTCACAGAATACATATTTTGTTTGTAACATCATCATTTTATCATGTATTCTTCTTATGTTCTTATCTTATCCAAATATGATGTGCTGCGCTCCATTACCATCTCTCTCAATTCATGTTGGAATTTCATGGTAGTACATTTTCAGATGATCATATCACCATAATCCTTATTGTATTGTAAATTATCATACATGTAGGAGGTGCAAGTGCATGAACATTTGTTGTGTATACTTTAATTACAGGGAAAACATGAGAAAAACGTATTATCAGAACCACGTCCCCAAACTGACTCTCATAACATCGCTGTCCTGAGCTCTCATCCCTCCACCTGGATTTGGCTGTCAACTCCCTATTCCTGGCTTTGACAGTCAATTCCCTCTTCCTGGCTGTGGCCATCAATTCTGCTGAATTTTCAAGTACATGTATTGACTAGCCTGCAGACAAGGGAACACCTTCAAAAAGCTTGACCAATGCTAAAAATTAACTGCCAGCAACGAGGCTGACTTGTAACAAAAAATTTGTAATCATTAATCCAACATCCACATCCACATATACGGATGCTACACCATTGTCTCCCATCAAACAAGGAAGAAGACAATGACCTGTACATAAATTGTTTCTTACATTGTAGGTCGACTTTACTTTTAAGAATTGGGTTGAGTTGTTTTTTTTTATCTTTGGAATTAAGACAGATGCCACATGACTCTAAGGAAGCAGAGAAAAGGTTACAAACTTTACAATAAAAAAAAACAAAAACTGTGTGCAGATTTACCTTCCATCATGACATTGTACCCATTAAAGAAGTAGAGAAAATGTTAAAAACTTTATCTTTATACAACACTAAAACAACCAAAACTGTACAAATTGTAAATTCAAGAAAAATAAAAACATGTAAACTGTACAAATTCTACCTCCCATGTTGAAATTATCCTTATAATTGCCAAGACTTCTATAAAATGGAAAGTAAATAACATTTAAACCCCCGAATTACCTAAAATAGCGAGGCAACTTTTACGGCCGTACTTTGCAGCCAACTCAATGGGCGTTTCTCCATTTAAAGCTCTTGGAAAGATCGCTGAATGCGCCTTCAGTAACATCTGTGACAGATAAAGAAGCAAAACTAACTGATCTAATAAATGTTGTGGAAGTGAGAGATATCAAAACTCTTTCCAGGCTTTAGCATAACTCATACACAAAACAAAACAAAACAAAAACAAACAAAAAACCCAACTGCTCAGACATTGAGATGTAATTGTGGTAAACCCATGCATTACTGATTAGTGTGACCTCTGTGGCCTCTTACATGAATCTGTTATGCTACAGTTATAAGTAGCAAAGGGCTTTTCATAGCCCAATTTATTTTGTCTAATTTTTACAATGCAAATTTTATGCACTTTGTTTGTGAGAATTATTTTTTGAAACAAACTGCGCATTTCAGTCCATGTTTTTTGATGATATATGCCAATGTTTTCAATTCGTATTAAATGTCATGTTATGTAACCATGAAAGAGTCTGAAAATATTCCTAAAAGATTTTCAATTTATATTTGTCAGCTTCATATACCTCACTGAAGAACTTTTAACCCAACACAGATGAACCTAAAATACTGTTAAACTGAAAAAAAAATTGAAGTATTGTCTGTCCTCCTTCTTTATTATATTGACAAACTAGTGACAAACCGAAACCCAAACACCATAACTAGTGTTGAACCAAAATAAACCCATAGCCTACAGCTAGTAGACATTGTTTAAGCAAAAGTCGATGTTTCTTTTTCTCTAACAGTCAATGCCAAAGTCAATTGTCTTGCTCTCACTACCCCATCGTTTGTGGCAGAGTGGTGTAGCTAATATTGACCAGCCGGCTGCTATCCGCCATCTTCCCATTCAAAGGTTCACACGTGTATACTCAAAAAATACAGACACAGTGTCCCTTGCTCGCATTGTCTCAACCAAGACAAATTCACTTCAATAGACACTCACCCATCTACCCACACACATACATACACATTGCCCTTTATCAATTTTAAGCCAAGATGCTTTAACCAAAATATGTTTAAACTGAAATGAAAAGTACAAGTCCCTAGAATTCTAGTTTAAACTTGTTCACTGTATTTTTAATTATCTAATTACATCTATAGACCTATTCTCAATGGTGAGAAGTAGAAAACTTCAGCGATACGGGCATGCGACTAGATCAAGCAGCATAGTCAAAACGAACTTGCAGGGGACTGTGCCTGGTGGAAGAAAGAGAGGGCAGCAGGAGAAAAGATCGGAAGTTAATATAAAGGAATAGACAAGCCTCACATTTGAAAGCTCACAGCGCGCTACAGAGAACCGAGTGCATTGGAGGGAAGTCATCCATTCCTCGACGAAGTGGTGACTCAAAAACCCCAATCCAGGTGAGGACATCAGTAAGCAGTAAGTAAGGAATAAAAAAGTAAAGTTAGTCCCAAACCCATGACTGGGTATAGGGAAATTAGGGGTAGAGCCCTAATTATACTAGGCATACGGCATAATGTGGTAGTTTGCCATTGCTTTCCACGCCAACTTTACTTCTGCCAAGTCTAGAAAGACCTAGCTACTCATTTATACTGCTGGGTGAACAGGGGGCCCCGAAAAAAGCATTGCCCGGCTGGGGATCGAACTCGGGCCACCTCGCATGGCAGTCAGCCCCTCTACCAACTGAGCTACCGGGCCCAGTAAGGAATACCATCCCTTAATATGACGACTGACATCTTTTATTCTTCAACTTCATATTTATATTATTCCCATTGTTAATAATGGTTCTGTACTGTTGCTAGCAGTCTCACCTCAATGCATTCATAATGACCATGCATGGCAGCTAAGTGTAGAGGCACCATACCAGTGTAGGGATTTTTCTCCTGTACACAACGGTAATTTTTGGTAATCAGCTGTAAGCACACAGTAGATTTGTTGGCAGAAGCGGATCTCTGGTGATGGAAATTGAAAAATTAACATGAAGCAAGATAATACAGGAATAAATAAAGCTAATTTGTTGAGATTATAGATGGAATATCACGCTATGGCTTAAAGCGATTGTCTCATAGACTATTTTATTACACCCCTTCCCATTCTTTAGGCTTGGTTGCTAGAGTGCTTTAAATTTCCATAAAAGCACGTCGCTAAGCATGAAAGAATGATGCTCTTAGCCAATGAAATAGCAGCTTACATGGGGACTTCTTTCGCTTGGTGCTATTTTAAGATACAACGGTGACACCAAAGAAATTATAATGTCCGAACTAGATTAGCAATCAGTAGGTAAACCCACTAGGCCTAGATTGCTTTTGTCATAAAAAGGGAAGACATGGACAGAGAACTTATCGACACTTTGATCAAACCATTTGAGCCAGAAGATAATCTAGCTCTAGAGCTACTGCGCCTACACATAACAAACACATCAACTAAACTAGCATTCGGCCTAGCACGCTAACCAACAAGAATCAACTGCAACTAGATCTAGATTTAGATCTAGGCCCGAACTCCCAATGAAATTCATACCAAAGGGATACAGTAGAACATGAAAGTAACAAGCTCGGAAATAGCGAGAGCTTGGAAATAGCGAGTGAAATCCAAATCGCCGTTTTTTCCCCTTATTTGAGTCAATAAAATTAGCATGAAAGTAGCGAGTATGAAAAACAGGTCAACTCTAAAATAGCAAGTATTTCCTCCCCCAGACTAGGACTACAGAGGGTGAAGAAGTCTGAAAAATTGACTAAATTTGCTTCTTTTCTTTTCTCTACTTTTACATTGAAACAAAAGATTATCCCTGGGCATCACAAAGGGCCTCAATTAGCTGCCCTGCTTGTTGAAAGAGGGGAGTGTTATCAGGAGGGGTGGGGGCAGGAAGGCCATTGCAGTCGGAGTGTTGTGTACATGTAGTGTAGGCTCGACTCATACACGGAAAAAGCGATACCTGTAGGTCTACTGTGTATCCATGTAGCAGAATCTAGATCTTGCCGACTAGTCCAGCCAGCCCTAGCCTGACGCTTAGTCTACGGTATCAGAATCGTACTGAGATGAATTTTACATGATCTCAGCATCGCACTTGCACACAACAAACATGAAAACACAGTGTGTGTACAAACACATACGAACACACAGGTCTAGTCGCTTAACTTTCCTTACCTCTTTTCCTTCCTTTTGACTAATTATCTTTGTCCAGTGCACATCGTCGATATTCTAGCCTAGCCTATTCATTGTTTCTTTTGCAATTATGGCCATCAAGCTACTGAGTAACCTTTCATGACTATTTTAGGCTGCTCGGGAATAGCGAGAACTCGGAAATAGCGAGTAACTACGGTTGGACCCGTCGAACTCGTTATTTCCAAGTTCTACTGTATTTTCCAGCGCAGCCTTTCGGGATTGTAATTTCAACATCACATCAGACAACTAATACTGAAACCCATCTCTATCGAAGTCGAAGACACTGCGCTACAATTTTACACTCTGCGAGATGAGATCGCTTGCTTGTGTATTGGCTTGAATACTTCTGTTGGTATTGTTCTGTTTGCATGCTGTTTTTGGGTTCAATTATGAAATTTAAATATGTGAAACATTCGATCATCCGTAATTATTTGTTGGGGTAGGTGTAATGCTTGTGTTTTGCTGACTGGCATTCTTCATTTGCATGATACGCGCAATAATATTTCGATAGTTTTGAATAAAAAAAAAAGCTACAGATAAAACCAGTTACAATACATTATATCTTAAACTGGGTGTAATAAAACATTTATTGCATTCTTTGGGCCATTTGGAACTCTGTCATGTCATGCAGCCACTCACAAGTTTGTGGCTGCAGACATATCATTCCGAATGACCCATAAAATGAAATTATTGTATAATAAAGCTTGGTAGCCGGTGGACAGAGTTCTACTTAGAAATATTCTACTTCCTTTTTTATATTAAATGCTATTGGAAATCACCAAAAAAAATGGCAACAAATCACTGAGCATGCGTACAACGGACAATTAATACAGAATTGAATAGCTGGAGTAGATTCCCTTAACACGCTAGGCTTAGCCTCGGCATAGCTGATACTTTCGCTTCTGTCTAGACCCAACCAGGCAGATATACAGGGACGAAAAAAGTAGGCCGGGTGGGATGAAATAAAATCACCGACTTTTTTCCGACTTTTCAAGTAAGAAAAAAAGATTCATGACTTTTTCCCTACTTTTCCAGACGGAAAAAAAATTCCTGACTTTTCCCCGACTTTTCAAGATGCTGGGAACCCTGTACAAATGATATTGGCAACCACATAAAATAAAAGGGTCTAACTTGTATT
Organism: Goniobranchus kuniei; assembly: GCA_025770095.1. Lineage (NCBI taxonomy): Eukaryota > Metazoa > Mollusca > Gastropoda > Nudibranchia > Chromodorididae > Goniobranchus > Goniobranchus kuniei. The sequence goes on from JAOYNN010438644.1 coordinate 8,370, forward strand.
CATGAAGAAGACTACATGGAAACTTTCATGGTATGGCTATCCCAACTTCACAAAGTGACGGGAATGCAACTGGAATGTCGTGGGTTCGAATCCCCCAGTCATTGGGGTTTTTTTCAGGCCCCAGCTGGCGCCTATCCAGAGTGGGTGTGCTATGGACCCAGTGGGAAGACTTGAACCACACAGTCGAGCTTTATCCGCTTAACAGAGGTGAATTTGATTGTTGCTCAAAATGACATAACAACACTGCAGGTGCTTGTATCTCTTGGGCCTGCTTGATGCCAGAATACAGTATGATAGTAAGCGTAAAGTAATGCCCTGTCAAGCAGTCTCAAAGAGAATGCACCTCAATAGCATCATCATTCTATCATCCTCATCACCATCATTCATCATGCAATAAAGAAAAATTGAAAACAAAAAAAAACAAAATTAACAAATGTGTGAATGTCAAACAGAGGAATTATTTTAGATAGTTACGAAACGGCAGGCACATATTCATATATTACCATCTACTAGCAGAAGTCCTCAGCTTTTCAGAGAATAAAAAAGACGGTTTTAAATAACTAATCAAAATAAATCTATGCTTCAAATTCTTCTTGGGGGAAAGAATGTTCTTAAAAAATCAAAAACACAAACAGAAAAATAAACCGACAAAAATCTTCTACGCTCAACAGACTGGACAATATTATACTCAATATTCTCTAAATTGGCTTCTTGAAGTCTGGTGTTTGTTTCCCCTCCTCTGTTTCCCCATCCTCCAGCCACTTTTTGAAATGTATCCTCCCCTTCCACTCCTGTACTCACTCTGTCTCTGTATGTCTGTCTATCTGTCCGTCCATCTGCCCGTCTGCCTGTCTTTCTCTGTCTGTCTCTCTCTCTCTATCTATCTATCTATCTCTCTCTGTGTTCCTTCCCTCTAGAGTCTAGATATAGATCTGGACCTACACTGGAACCTGAGGGGAAATTATAACACTGAAATGGGCAGGGTCAGAAACTTGTGTGAATGTACTGGCCGAAAGGGCATAAAAAAATGAAGCAGCAGCTGTAAAACGGATGATTGTGAAGGACACGAAAGAAAGATACAAGATTATTTCAATAAATTAAATGACTGAACCAATTGTAGAAAGACATGCCTACCCTGACACACGGCAAGGAATAATCAAAAACATGAAAATGAGGAATTTTGACCAAAAAGGAGGAATCCACCTACATGTACCTGGTTTTACCTTGGAGGATAGACGCCCAATTGACCGCATACTCTGGTCTAAACTTTTGCTCAATTTTAGTTTTAGGTTTTTAAGCAGGTGGAGCCATTGTTCAATCCAACAGACAGATGTAGGCCTAAAGATCTAGGTACAGATATAGATGCAGATACTTAGCCGTCACAATCAAGAAATCAATCAGCGATTATCAAATAGAAATGAAATTTCATATAATATGGGTTAACAACTCAACTGATTGAATGTCTTGGACACTCAGGAATGTAGGCCTAACAGCCCAATGTATGGTGAATGAATGAAATTTTTGTCCTGTGAAAACAGTACCTTCGGCAATACTCATCAATGATTGGATAGATTGATACAATGCATGAGATTAGATGAAAGACGATGGGACAGACAGTGTCTAGCAACAGGCATGTGTTGTTGTTTTTTTTTTCTCCTTTTTTGGATATCATAAGACAAATTCCATGGACAGAGGTTACCCAGCATGAATATCTTTTAACATTAAATATTTATTGAACAATGCCTCAAAATAAGCAATTTTTTTCTTTTGAATACTTTTAACATTAAAGAAGCTACAAAATCAAAGAAATTTGACTTTGAGTGATTTTGTGTGTTTTATGAATAAAATAAATTGACGCAATGATGATTATCAACCGCACACCATTTACTCTTGATTATGGCACTCACTGGAAGAGGCCTCCTTCATTTAAAACCCACTTAATTTGCTTGATTGATTTTTGCACTGAACAAGGGACAATAGCATAAAAAAGGTTGCAAAAGTAAAAAAAAAAAAAGAAAGAAAATTAGGGGAGTTTGGTGCTTTACAGCAGTGTGTTATGAAGTGCTTGATTATTTCAGTGTTATGTAGACAAACAGGAAGTTGCGTTTTGGGCCCTTAAATGCTGTTAATTTAAAATATTATTAACTTTGGTGCTTAATGTATTGAAAGGAAGCCATTTCTTCATTTTAAAAAACAAACGTTGGCCAGTTGACAGGAAATGTGATTTTAAAGGCATTTTTTCCAAAATCAACATGCTTGTAGTTGACGTGATGTCATCGCGACATTGAAACACATCGGTTTATTTCTCTGCTGTTAGTCTACTGTGGAAGCCAAAAATCACGGTGAATTCATGGATATACACTATGTGTACTGTGCCAAAAGATTATTCTTCTGTGGGAAATACTTTTCTTAAAAACTAAAAACATGTGTACACAGTGGATACCTATGTGTGCTAGAAGCAAATATCTCTAGTAAATTCAAAGTTTTACCGATATTTCTGTGAATTTTGCACCGCCGATCGCAGCCGCGAGTTGAAGTGTGACACGATCACGCCCGCAGACCACACTCTCATGTCGCAGTCTACCACATTGACAGCCTGTATTGATAGCTGTTTTTGACGTTTTTTTTTAGCTTCAATTCACGTTTGTGGTCACTATGCCCAAATATCTGTGCACTTATTTCAATGTCAATGTGACTTTACTTCCCTTTTTGGAGTCTTGGCCCATATAACTGTGTATTATATTTCCTTTCTATAGGAGTTTTTACCTGTGTAAAAAGGCAAATGTTTAACTCACTCGCACTGTTTACCACAACTGTTGCGTTATGGCCCCGACCTACGCTCGCTCTGGTTACCGCAACCCTCACGTGGTGACAGTATTGATTTTTTTTTTTTTGGCTTCAGATTTCATGCAAAGGCTGCATATGGTGGTTCACGGTGTCAACAGATCGTTAGGCTTGATGCATGCGAAGTTTCGTTTCATTCGGGCTGATAGTTTTTAATTGTCGGTAAAGGAAGTGGGCTGGTTTGGGCGTGGTGAAATTCTGGGCCCCGTTGCCTAAGGCGAGCGCTCGCAAACAGTTTTCCGTTTTCAGGGCCTGCGAAGGTTCCCTTCGATTGATTGATGGAAAAAGCGAACAGTAGAGGTCGAGGAGAATTTCAGCAGGGCTCAGAAAATGGAAAACGGTTTGCTAGCGCTCGCCTTAGGCAACGGGAGGCTGGATTTGTTGAATCGAGCAGCAGCAAACTGTCAACAGCGATGTCTGACAATTGCAACATTTGTAAACGTTTTGAATTAATGCAAAATGATTCTGAATCATAAATTGACACTGATGATTCAGATAGAGACCCTGAATACACGCCCCCAGAGAAGAAAAAAAAAAGAAACCTGTTGAGAAGGACAGTGGATCGAAGTCCAGTGCGAGAGTAGATCTAGATCTAGACGAACCTGGCCCCAACGGGTGTGGCAATAATAGCAGTACAGCATCTAGCACCCCAATCCCATCCATTTCTAGATCTAGAACTAGGCCTACAAAGAAAGACTCCAGCCAAAACATTGGCACATAAGAAAAATGAACAGATTTTTTGTTTTCAAGTGATTTATTCAATGTTGAATGGGACATAATAACAGACACGTTTTTATGGTTTGTTTTTTTTCAAAAATCCAAATTCAAGGGTATACTACAAATATAACAAATTAAAATTTACAGGTAATTAAGTTCTGTTTGTTGCACTTTGTTCAGTGTTTGTTAAACTACTTTGCGTGAAAATTTCATCAAAATCTATTGATAAGTGAATACAGGGTGATTTTTCTTTTTAATGCCAAAAAAGGCCAGGAGTGTGGAGTAGTTGAGCTGAGCTGAGCTCAGGAGTGAGTGAGTTAAAAGTGAATTTTTTTTTTTTTAAATAAAAAGGAAAGAAATAAAGTTTCCTTGATTCAGTTGTTGGATTATGTCGCATATGAACTGTAGAAAACATCCTCTCAAGTTCTTTATGTTTGCTAACTGAGATTGGGTGTTAAAATTTAACGTCAGTGGCATGCATCAATTGAAATTTAATACGAGTAGCTTCTTGATAAAGGGTGACACATTTAAACATTGTAAGCATTCTTTAGAGTTAAACATGTCTAGGTAATGTTACATCTGATGGAGGGTGGCACAATCTTGTAGTGCATGTGACATATGAATGCAGGTGACAGTTGATTTTTTTAGACAGGTAAACTTTGGGTTTGAAGGCTAAACTTACTGTCTCGTAGTGTAGCACGCCTGTTTGAATTAATTTGATATAAAGATCTTTTCTACTAGTTACGTAAATCACTTCATATACTTGTTATTTCTACACTGCTTTTGGGTATCCTTTTTCAATGTCAGCAGTTGTAGTATGGAGATGTTAAAACAAAGAAATAAAAAATGGAATACACATAATATATATCCAGAGTCAGATAACATCTAAAAGTATCGCGATCTCTTAGATATAAGCATGATTTCATGATCTGACACACTTGAGTCTGAAGGATGAATACCTGATTGATTTAAGCTCCTTTAAAATATTTTTACAATTCTAAAGGAAATACAGATTGAACAAAGGCAGATGATATATGGCAGTCTATTTCAGTTCCTCATTACTTCTTACATTGCATTATATTACATCCATATGAAGTCTCTACAGAAGCTAAATTGGCTGATTTTTAAAACCCATGAAAAAGTCAACACAGTGGAAAGAGAGAGAGGACTGGGTTTCCTCTGAATTTGAAATGCTTACCAGAATAAGCCTTGAAATATCCAGTCATGGTTTAAGTTCGACATCAATTTAAATATATATTATATACATAGGCTACAACTTGGTTTTTGTCACAAAGAATGTATATTTTATGTAACTTAATTTAATGTAACTGTAAGTGTTCAGTATTTGTATTGTGTATGTGAGGTCTGAAAAGGAATTTTGATGGCAGCATTTTTTGTGTGACATAAGCCTTAAAATGTATCATCAGAATTACCTTGATTGTCACAGAAACTCCTTTTCATGACATTATATTTGTACAAAGTTTTCCTTTCTTTTTAAAAACTTCTTTTTCAGAAAACCCTTTCGATTTCCTTTAATATGATACCCTACATGAATAGAAAAATATTGTTTTCTTAAAAAAAAAGACTTATCTGTGACGATACTCACATCAACACAAGAGGAGATAACTCATAAAGCTCTTGTACACTTTCTGTGATTTTTTTTACTCACCATAATGCTTTTCAAGGCATTAGAAAAAGGTCCTGCAAATTTGAAATACCTTATTGGCAATCTAGAGCAAATTTAAAGTGCCATGGGACAGTTGTGTTTTAAAATGATACTACAATTATTTAAAGGGGGAGGTGGGGGGGTAACTTTAATGACTCATAGTCACCCAAAAGTAACTGGTTGGCAATTGTCCACGGAATGTGTCATAAGCAGTACATTGAGTCCGCACTAAGTAGCATTATAAATTCTAAATGGTGTATTTGCTTGGATATATATGAATATCATTTTCATTGTCTGTGCATGGCAGTACATCGGAAAATCATACTGGCAACCCGCACTGTTAGACGGGTTAAACTCTATAGAAATACCCTTGAATTTAGATCTATCTACGTATGTATAATCCATTGTGAGGCGGGTAATGTGGACTTGCGGAGAGCCCTACTTAAGAGACCTGTAGTGCATTTAATTTCTTTGTATTGCAAATTTAAACAAAAGCTGAGGCGCATTGGATAAGGCGATCGCTTTCCACTAATGGAGAAACAGTTTGCCGCATGCGCTCTCTTTCCTAGCTAATGACATGTTCTCGGGGAACGTTTTTTAAAATGCGAGTACGATATTTCATCAACAAATGCTGATAAGCAATATTCAACAGTTGCACGAACAAAAGCATTAAACATCAATTTAAATTCCAGGTCAATCAAATAAACTTCTGCTTTATGTCTTGATGCTGGGGCAGGAAGAAAATCAACAAGGATTGCTTGCAATAATTACTCTAGATCTTGTCTCTAGTAGAGCTCTGGTGTAATGTCTGGTCACACTTGCCCTCCCTGATCTGCACCTGAGTAGAAGGTGGTGAATGCCACAGACATAGAAAGAAGATGGACCGAGCACAACAGCTGTTTTGTGAAGCTGAGACGCCGCCATGCCAGTGCACCCCACACTCGCACTCTGCTGCAGCGAGTGATGTGGATCAAATTTATTACGGAGAACAGCGCTGACACGTCCTCCCCTTTCCTTGGGAGTATGGTGTGTTTGCTTGTGCGTTTGTTGGTTGCGAGTGTACGTGTGTATGTGTCCATTCTCTATGAATCAAATAATCAAAGAACAACACAATCTTTGTGTCAAACGCACAATTTATTAATGAATCAATACTGCAAGGAAAAAAAAAAAACCAACATAAAGTGACAGCAACAACAACAAATAACAGCATCACTCATGTCAAATTGTTCTCCTTTTAGCTGATTGGATTGATGGCTGTTTTGAGGTGTGAAGGGAACATAGGTTCAGCATGCTTTTGTGTGTGGGGTGCATGTTTGTTTGTTCGTGTGTGTGGTGAACATGGTGATTTGTGCTTGGTGTGCTGTGTCTCTCTTGATGTTGTATGCATTTGGTAACTTTGTTTATGTTTGCTGTGTGTGTATGGGGG
>JAOYNN010439754.1:0-15010 GCA_025770095.1 Goniobranchus kuniei
AGAGAGAGAGAGAGAGAGAGAGAGAGAGAGAGAGAGAGAGAGAGAGAGAGAGAGAGAGAGAGAGAGAGAGAGACTTTGGACCCTACTACAGGAAGTGTGTTTTATTCCCTTCCAATTAATGCTAGTGTAGCAGTATATGGACAAGGTGTTAAACAGTCATTGATAATGTGTCATTTTCACAACACATGCACTAACACCTTTATGGCTTCTCCATTTCTGTCTAGACATTTGAGATCATTATAGGAAGCCGAACACCAAAGTCAGATAGCCAGCCCACTGAACACTCTCTAAAGAAGATTTAACAGCAACAAAATCAACATAATATGCACTTCGACGGCGACTATCGCAATACAAATCGATGCAATAAATTTGAGTTCCAGTTAATGGCCTACTTATTCTTACAATTACAAGAAACATTGAAAACAAAACCAACTTCAATGTTCATCCTCTTAAAAATGTTCATAATGTTTAACAAAATCGACATCTGTCTCTCAATCACACCTGTCATTTTGATGACTTCTACGATCACTTTTACGGGTAAATCAGAAATGTACCTCCATATAGAACGGCATACATTTTTACTGTTTCGTTTCTAATTCATTAATCCACCATGACCTCAAAATGCACCTGACCAACCATAGAGTTATGGTCATGGATGATGTTTCTGGCGTACGCTTTGCATGTAATCATAAACAGGATTCCTGGGTGGGGATTTTCAAACCTAAGGAAAGCCAGAGGAGATCGGTAACTCTGCTGATTACGAAAGGGGAAAAACTTGAAGTGGAATCCGTTAGCAGGAGAAATAGTCAGATCTCCCATGTATTCTCTTGTAGCTGGATCCTGAGGAAATATGAAACAGAATTTTTAGTTTTGAATCAAATCTTATCTGGAAAAAAGGAACATCTTTGAAAGCCTTTTTACAATCTAATTTATAGGAAACATGAGACAGAATTTCTAGTTTTGAATCAAATCTTATCTGAGATAAGGAACATCTTTGAAAGCCTTTTTACAATCTAATTCATAGGAAATATGAAACAGAATTTATACTTTTGAATCAAATCTTATTCAGGAATAAAGAACAGCATTTAAAGCCTTTTTACAACCCAACACATAGAAAATATGCGACAGAATTTGAAGTTTTAAATCCCCTCTTATTTGGGGGAGAAGGAATAGGCCGTAGTCTTGTTACAACCATATCCACAGCTGCCAACCCTATCTCAGGCAAAAGTGTACGACAGATGTTTCAAAAGTGTAAGATTGAAGAAAAAAGTGTACAATCCTGAAACTGAACGGTTATAGGTCATATGAATCCTAAACCAAAAAATTACATGCATTTTTAACATATTTATACTCACATCATTGTTTTCTGTAAGGCTATGAGAAGCATGTGTGCATATATATCCAAAAATTTTGTATTCCCAGCCAAGAATCAAATATAAAAAATATATACAAGTTTCCAAAAATATTTACACTATCTACAGGTTAATGTTTGAAATCTTTACTTCTGATTACTGCTTGCCACTAGCCAAGGAAGCAGCAGTAGCTTCTACTACGGAGGTCTATGCGACGCATTTCTTTTTAACGGACTGATATAATAAGATGGGCAATTAATGCAAAACTTTCAGAATGTACCGATTTCCGTAAAAATATGGAAAACTGGAAGCACTGGTAATCCAGGCACAATGATGCAGAAATGCTCTCACGACTTATCGCTAAAATGTGACCAGTAAGAAGCTATAAAAATAATTAAGAACACATTTGGTGCACTGCATAAGTATCAGAAATAGCTGTACACAACACGTCACATAACGATCAATTCATATTGTGAATTGGTTGTCCGATTCTGCCGGAAAATCACGATATTCAATGTATCGGCCCAGAAAAGGCAGAAAACCGATTTTCAAGGTTGAATACGGACTTATGGACTCCAGACGGCAACTACGAAACAAGTCCGTATTATATGGAATGGTTGGCAACTATGTAACTATCGTTAAACCGAAATAAAACTCCTGATCTATAAAGGTCCCACTCAGCAACACATTGTATGGTGATGTAGATAATCATCATCCGCCAGCTGCCATCCACCAACCACTATGCTTCCCTTTAAAGGCTAGCTAACACATGCATACACACAGACACGCACATAATAAACACATGCAGTGTCATTGCTCATGTTGTCTTGACCGTATTCTGGTCTTGACAAAGGCAAACTCAGTTTAATAGGCACACACACACATCCTCCTCCACACACACACACACACACACACAAACTTACACTCTGCCCCTTATCTATTTTTAGGCACAATGCTTAGTCCAAAAAAATGTGTAAACCAAATTTACAGAGGGAGTCCCTAGAATTCCGGTGTAAATGTGTTTCACTTGAAGTTCCAAACTACTCAATTATGAATGAGCTGAATGAGATGAAAGAAATTTCACCATTATCCAGACATGGAATGAAAGTTTTGCTGGATAAATTTGTTTTTATTTTTGCCTTTTTAAAGGAGTAACCACCCCCCCCCCTCCAAAAAAAAAAAAGTTTTCACTGTGTGAAAGAGAGTGAAGGAGGGTGGGAGGGAGATCGATAGATAGATACAGACAGACAGACACACCGACAGAGACATAGAGACAGAAAGAGACAGATGTTCATAGTTCTTTTTTTGTTTTTTTTTGTTTAAGTCATCAATGCAGTAGAGAAAGCAGATGACAAACTTACATCTCCATCACAGATAATGTAAATCCACATACTGTCAGACCAGATGCCCTGCAATTCCGGTGGCAGGGTGTCATTTGTATATTCCTCAGGGACCCAGTCAAAAATCTGAAAGACATTGAAATTGTTGTAAGGTTTATGTGAAATTGAAGTGAATTTTGAATTTCATTGGGAACAGAATAGAGGCTAGGAAGCCTGTTTGCATTCTAGAAAATGAAACAAGAACAGAAAATTCATACAAGCTAGGTAAACAAACCCCATGAAATGCTGGTCATTAATTAGGGACAAAACTCAGAAGCATGCAGGCCTTGAATTTGGGGTGCGAGGGAGTGGAACGCTTTGTCATTAGGTCATTGGATCCCGACCCACTTAAGCAGAAATTTTTTGTGCTCCATAAAAGAAAAATTGACCCGGAAGTGGAATACTAAAAGAACAGCCAATGAAATTCCAAGTTCCTTTAAGTTCATACATAGGCTGGTGCTTTTGTTATCAACCACCTAATGGGAACTTGCAACTTTCTGGTGTACATGTTCACACTGAAAGTAGGTCTTGAACGCTTTGACATAGAACCACATTTCCAATTTTCACTACTTTGTTCTGTTGTACTTGTTTTCCAATTTTAATTTTGTAAATGCCTCCTACCTTCATCTTATCATTAAAAGCTGTCCTTTTTGTTATTCACTTTCTTATGCCAAACTTTATAGTGTGTCTCTGTCTCTTAGCCTATTACCTTCCACTTTTTATACGTTCATGACTTTTTTTACTTGCAGATATGCAATCCTGTGATACTTTTTTAAATACTCAAATGAACTCTTATTCTTATACAATCTTCATATACCTCAACTATGTTACTATGAGCTTGTCAGTGGAAATTTCCCCTCTTGGGATAAATAAAGCGATCTGTGTTCAGTATTCCCTAATCCAAGGTTAATAGGAATACGATAGCAGGTTACTATATAAAAATGTGTATATCTCCGAAATACATTCATATTGTAAGCACACAGTCAACAATGAAACAAATAGTAGTGCTTTAGGATGGATCCTTGTTGAAGAGCATACGGCTAGGATTAAGTCAACAATCCTCTACAAAGGCATATATGGGCCTACTATAAGTTACGTACCAATTGATATGTACCACATCATCAACATTAACATATATCAGGGATGCCCTATGGCCAAAGCAAGAAAATCTGAACTTTTTTGAGCCAAGTTTGATTGGATCAATGGCACTAACTAAGGCTTATCATAGTGTTGTGCATAAGTAAAGTAATACATGACGATATAGGTGTGTGTGTGTGTGTGAGTGTGTGTGTGAGTGTTACTATCTGTTACAAAACAAATTATTTAGAAATAAATATATCTCTAGTCACAGAGACTTCTTGAATGATTTTTTTCCATCTTAGCTATCATGTTTAATTTTATCTTGACAGGTAATGCTGTACTAAAGTAAATTTCATCTTGACATGTAATGCAGTACTATAGTAAATTTTACCTTGACAGGTAATGCAGTACTATAGTAAATTTTATCTTGACAGGTAATGCAGTACTACAGTAGATTTTATCTTGACGGGTAATGCAGTACTGTAGTAAATTTTATATTGACAGGTAATGCAGTACTGTAGTAAATTTTATATTGACAGGTAATGCAGTACATGTACACAAATCCAGGCTAAAATTTTTCAGGCGAACCTAAGGTTCAACCGGACAAATGTCCAAGGCCGTAAATTTCGGAAAAGACGGATGTCCGGTTAAATCCAGAAAAAGGGCATCCCTGATAAATACTACACAAAACAAAATGCGAAACTATAGCGAACAACATTCAAATTTAGACTCACCTGAATTCCATTTTCCCTAGCTCATTTAGACTGTGGAATAGGATCTCCCGATTCTATCCGTTGCAGATGAGATGTGGACCCTGTGAAAGAGTCCCTCTGTTGGAACCCTCTAGTAGAGCTCTGGGACAACACAGGCTTAAACACAGCCACCCTGAGTTTTGGGGGTTTTTTTGTGGGGGATTTTCCCATGAGCTTTGACAGTTTTTACCCTATCTTTCACTGAGTCAGATGGATTATTTGAAAAAGAAGCAGAACAACGACAAAAAAGTACCGAAGTTGAGAAAATTTTAAATAGAAAGAGAGTACAAAGTAGTGGTGGGCCGATTAAGTGTCTTCAGCTCGAGCTTAATCGACCAAATTTATGAAAGATCGGTAGGATCGATCCCAAGCAGGCACCAACCCATATCAACTCAATGTAGGACCGACGTGACAAAAAAGCTCAACTCGTCACCGAATGCCTGAAATCTGGCATGTGGTGAAATGTAATAACTCCGCTGACTTTTAGACGAGGTGGGGGAAAGAGTGGGGAAAGGCAAGCCGTGTCAAGCCACCTCTCCATCCCCTTCTGAATTGCTAACACCATGACACAAGATAGCGAAGGCGGGGGCGGCGAGGCTAGGCCAACTGAACTCGGCTCGACCAAACGGGCCAAATTAATGTAAACGCATAGGGTCATTAATCGGCAATGAGCTGAGTTTTTTTTTTTAATCGACTACACTGTCCAGGCCGCTGGCTCGATTAGTTGATTAAAATAATCCAGCTCGTGCACGGCACTATGCCAACTCGATCCATCGCCGACGTGTTTAGTCAACCAAAAGCTCTACTCGTCTGGGATTTTGCTGATACCAAATGAATTCTCTTGGCATTACCCTCAAAATTACACACCTTATTCAGTTTTAGCAGAATACACGGCTGTCCGTCGTCATAGCCGTAATTTTGTTGTTTGACACAATCCAGACCTAAATACTTTACTTCAAACACACAGGCCTTCCTCAACTCACTGGCGCGTCGACGAGTGTTGATTTTATCGCAATCAGCATAACTGTCACCAGTTTGCAATTCGTTTTCATAGTCTGAATGAAAGAGAAAAAAAAACAACAATTTTACAGACCAAATCAATCTTGTATTCAAACTTTTGAGGTGACAATACAAGTAAGCCTACAACTAAAAAAAAAAAAACCCCATCTACTAAAACACTAGATACCCCTTATGAATGAAGTCATTAATGAGCTGGAAAACATGTCTACAGCAAAGGCTGTTTCCAAAAAATGCATCAATACCTTTTTAGAAAAAAGAAAAGAAAAAATGTTTCCTTAAAAGAAAGGAGCATTTGTCAATGCTGTTCACTATAAACGTACCAGAGATGGAGTCATAGGACATGTAATTTTAGAGTGTAAAAATAAAAATAAGAAACCTAACAAAGTAATCTTTTACATGTAGATCACATCACAAAACGATGCATTTACATTGGACTACCGTTTCCAAGGGCAAGCAGCACCCAATATGGATTATGTTGGTGCCATTATGTGACATTAAACAGTTTGGAATGATACTTATAGAGAATGGACTGACGATATAACAAAAAATCCCAGCAGAAATTAGAAATGACAAGAGTTCAGTGATGATAACAGGAACATGTGAAAAAAGAGGAAAATGGTTATGGCGGGGTCGACGGGCCACCGTAAGCCCCCATGGGGTTCACCGGAAAAAAAATTGAAATTTCAAGATTCAAGGACCAATCTCTAAGCTCTCCTGAACTCAATTTAAGGCAATTCACTGTGTGAAACCATAATGCCAAAGTCACACACAAAAAGAGCATAACAAAACTCAATTACTAATCAAATTAAATACTGTAAATGTACTGTATAGGCCTACTAAACACTGACCATAATAAAGTAAATATATTAGGATGATGATGATTGTAAATTATAAAGTCAGATGTGACTCACTAGGATAAAATTCAAGGCTAATCGAAAACCAAGCACAAATCATCATCTCATATTTTCAAATCACGAGTAAAAAGACGAAAAGTCAACTTATAGCTGGCTGGTATGGGTTGACAGACAAGGCAAAGCGGTGGTTCCATTGGGCGGAAGTGAGCAGCAAAGATAAAAATTATTTCCACCTACTTCATAACTTTCCGTATGTGCAAAATAATGCAAAAGTCGTCCGAACGGCGGACAAGCTATTATCAATAACATAACGAAATTCGAGGAAGTCTTTCTTTTGAGTGAGAGTAGTACCGCAGATCCACTGAAAATTATCACCACCGAAAAAGATGAAAACGACTGGTTGAAGGGAGAAAAGAGAATTTCCGCCAGTTACTGGCGGAAAATTATCATCACTGAGAGTGTGAGAGTTACCTCTTTCAGACGTAAGGATTTTGGGGTATAGATGTAAGAATCTTTTCCAAATCTTTGGACGCTGGGTTTCCTAAAGAAATGTGGCCCTGACAGTTTTGTTACTCACTAAAACATAGCAAATCATACATCAAATGAAAGGAAATTGAATAACGAAAGTGAAAAACAAATAAAAAGTGGACTTTTTGACAAAAAAAAAGACAGGTTAGTCAATGTGATGACAGCTGAAGACTGAAAATAATCTAGATCTCGATCAGTTTCACTATCATCACTACTTACATTACTGTCACTAGATCTACTAGATCTTGATCTACTTGCTGTGGCTCAGCAACGTTAAATGAAATTAAAGGATTTTAAAGTGTAACAAATGTTATTTAAGGGCAATTTGTTTGACCAAAACACTTGCAACTGCGACCCCAAGCTGTCCCCTTGGTTTTAAGCATTTTAAAAATGAAAAATATGCATCAAGATTAAGTAAATATACATGCTAAAAAGAGTACAATATGCAAAACATATGCAAATTACTCTCCTAAACATTGCAACAAAATGGTATGCACGTTCACCCAAAAATTGACAGGTAAAGTTAACAGGATAAATTCAAAGTAAAAAAGATTTTTAAAAAGTGTCTTTTCATGTAAAGATTTGAACCTGTAACGCTTTCTATACCAGCCATTTTCGCTTCACTGCAGCTCCCATTACTAGCATATTTTGGCCCTACACCCCTCCCATTACCAGCATATTTGGAGATGTTTAGCAGAAATTGGGCACATTCAGAAAACCTTTTTGATTGTGAAAAATTACTGACAGAAGGCAATCTGTTCAAATTTTCGAACGCTATGCGATACATATAGTAGGAAAAAAAGTAACTTTTTTGTATTCATAACAGTAGAATGCTGAAAATTGTCTCATACGAAAGAGGAAAGATTTGCTTCGATTTACAATATTTTGTTCCCTTTTGGGTGCTCATTTGTATGTCATTGTGATTTTTGTTTTAATTTTAAAAAAGGTGTGGCCATTTTTGCTCTTCAACCTTTTCCAAACAAAAACCACAAACAGATTTAGGTGAAAAGATGTGTCTTTTTTGCTGCAATTTGAGTATTCTTTTGTATTGGCCATTACTCTCTATGTTGCCTGACTATTCCTTTGAAAATAATGATCGGGAGGTGGTGAGGGGAGGGGGGCCTTTGGCTGTCAATATGGCTGGAGTTGTTTTCAGGCAGCCTTGAAGTTCTCTGTCGTCTGGTGCAGTCTGATGCAGGGAAGATGGCACATATTCTCTGGAATAAAGACAGCTTAATTACTTCAGCCACAGTCACTTCAAGGGCTTGTTCAGGGAAATACAGCTTGAAATATTCAAAGTGGCTTGGGCCTGTAATTTGTGGTATTGAACTGAACTGCAGTTGTTTCTTCAACACCAAATTCAAAATTCGGAAAATACTATTATTTGGTAACATTTTCTCACCTCCAATCATCTTCCTCCACTCTCTCCACTTCCGAGGTCAGCATCACCTCCATCGGCCAATCTACCACGATTGCCCATCACTCTCACTACTGGAGATCTAGATCTATAAGGGCTAGTTTCCCTGTTCTCGGTTGGAGGAAATTCCTCTGATCCACTTGCATATTCCACCTATGAATCAGAATCTTCCACAAATGGGTTTTCAGGATTTTCATCCTCCACTGTTGTTGATAAAATCAGTGAAAAATCTATACAAAATCAATAAATCTGTCAGACAGAGCTTATTCATCGCTTGATAGACAGAAGGAGAGGAAATACCAGTATACACGAAAGCAGAAACAAAAGTAGGCCTACACGCAATAGGCCTTAAAAAAGTAGACCTACAGCGACCGAATCTCTAGCATGTTTGCTGAATTTCAGCAAGGGAAGCCACTTTTGATTCATTTTTTGCTTCGTTTAATATAAGTGTAGCGTTTATTGTTAAAATTATTATTATTCTATGAAATATGTGCGCCTATGCGATGAAACACAAAAACTTAAAAATATGCGGTGGAAGGTGAAATATGCGGCTGCATGAACGCATATTTCTGGAGGGCCAGTATATCATGGAATCCACGCAAATGGTGAAAAACAAAAACAAAAAACCACTTAAAGTGTCCAACTCATCTAAGAACTACTTTTCGCTCATTAAAACTTGGATACAAAAAGAATACCATACTCACTACACTTCTGAAAAATGCAATTATCAATTGTTTCAAATAATAATGTTAATATTGTATTATATCTGTTGAAACTGTTGGCTTTTCAGTTATCTCCTTTAAAAAAAACCTTTCTAAATGCTAAAGAAGAAACTTGTCCATTAACATTAAACCTTTCTATTTACAGACATCTTGCTTGTGAGGATGACAATGGAGAAGTTGCAAAATTGTTGATAGAAAATGGGGCACTCACAGACATCAGAAATAATGTGAGTAAATAAATCAATATTTGTCTATATGTTAGCCATTCTCAAAAGATGAAACTGTATGCAGTAACATTGATTTACTGACTGACGATCTTTGGCTGGCATGCTTGACAGATCTCACAGCTTTGGTTTCAGTCCTGATTCTCTCTATTAGTGATTGCCACCTTAGTCTATTGCTAAGGATGTTTGTCAAGTCCTCTATGTCTTGTTGAGATTTTACCTTGAGATTGCTTCCCTTTATCCTTTTTAAGTTATAGTTTAGTGTGACCGGGAGGGTTATGATATGTCTTCCTCGCTACATTTCAGTAGCTGCTTCCATGACTCAGAAAATAAGTCAAATAACTGCATTGCTTTGTTTGTGTTCATTGCTGGATTTCTTCTCAAACATGTCCAGATAGCCTCCACCTTGCCTCAAAAGCTCAAGGATTTATACAGAAATGGATCTTTCATGGCATCTATTGTAGAGAGATTCATTCATTATTTTTACAGGTTAGTGTATTCCAAGCATTTTTCTAATTGATTTCCGTGGAATATGTCTGATCTTCCTTCATCTATTTTGTTAAGAGTTCATGTGGCGCTGTAATACAGGAGTTTAATTTTACAAGTGCATTATAGATCTTTAGTTTTGTTCTCAGATTTATCTTGTCGCTCCTCTTCCAGATGTGTTATTTTTGTTCAGGTCATTTTGTGGATAGTGCTTTTCTTCATGTTATGTCCTCACTGTCCCCTATTAGTGAGCTAACTTTCTTCAAATTTTTCCACTGGTCACCTTTTCTGTTCTGTAATTAAGACTAATACAGAGACCCAAAGGCATTCAAAATAGCAAAATAATAGGGAGGGGCAATAAAAGTTTTCACGAAAGGGGTCCGATTTTCTACTCTCAGAGATACTTTGGTTTGCCTCGGCCGACCACTGTTATAGGCCATAAATCACTGTCAGCAGCCATTATGCCCACCGTTACCTGACATGGGCAGGGATCATCAGGTGAAGAATGGTATTCTTGTCTTAGCCTGAAGAAAATTCTTTTTTTTCCCTTATTTGGAGAGTCATTTAAATAAAGTCACTGTACCAAATATATGATTTTCATTTTACGAAGTGGATAGGTAGACCCTGGGGTCTATGTATCCTTTGAGGATAGGTAGATCTTGGGCCAATGAAAGGTTGTGTGACATCGTCATGCAGGTGGATCCGGACCAATGAAAAGCTGTCTCATATCGACAAAAGAAACCCAAAAACATGGCTGACCACTCGGTTCGACATTAGGCCTATTCCTGGTCCTTGTCGTAGCAATCTTGATTTCTCCCTGAACCATATTATTTTTTCAAACTTTTTTAAAAAGTGTGATTTGTTTTATTCTTTCAAAATTGCCTGCAGATCTCTATTTGATCGAATCTGGAGTAGAGATATTGACCACCGATAGATGTCTACCTCTGTCACTGTCAACACTCATATGTTATCATAACGTTCTGGGCTGGGGATGGCAGTTTCAAATTCGAGTGGCTCGACTGGAATCTACTCCTTAAAGTTAAAGAGAGAGAGAGAGAGGTGGGGAGGAAGAGAGACAGAGAGAGACAGACAGACAGACAGACAGACAGAGCTGTAGGCAACATTGATGATGATTATGATAGTCTACAGATCTAGATCTATACATGATATATATGCATTACAAATTACAGGTACGGTACATGTAGTTTGTTTTGTTTTGTTTTTGTTATAGATCTGACACGTAGATTTTGTTTATTCACGCTTATTTTCTTGTATTGCATATTTTTGTCAAAATAATTTTGTTTCATAGGGTGACCTTTGAACACAAGTTTAAAGAAAAGTTAGAAAACAAAACAAAAAGAAAGAAAAGCCTCAAAGCTAAATAATGTGCATTTTTGTTGGATTAAAAAAAAAAATGATGTTGGACATGTATGTAGTAAGGTTGGATTTTATTTGCATGTAACTGCAAGTATTATATGAGACCGGTACTGGTACCAGATTCGTGAGTGGAATACTTTGCTGAATTAAATATAAAATTTTCTTTCTATTTATGGCAATCTTACAAATTATGCAACACACCTCCTTAAAGAACTACATCTACTATCCTGTTAAATTGTCACCACAAATACAACTGCAATGTACCAACCCATCATAAAAACAAGTACATGCTTTTGATAGGTAGCCTACACCCCAGGGTCCACCTATCTTGAATTACAGTATTTCGCTTGGTAGATCCTGGGGTCTACCTATCCTCTGTGGCTAGGTAGACTCTGGGGTCAACCTATTCTAAAACCCATTATGTCAGTAGGTAGACCCCGGGGTCCACCTATCCTCTGTGGATAGTTAGACCCTGGGGTCCACCTATCCTCTGTGGCTATGTAGAACCCGGGGTCTATTTATATTTATGGCAATAGACCCCAGGGTCTACCTATCCTCTACCTAGGTAAAGAGGCCACTCTCTTGCCCTCCGTCTGACATCCACATTCGGCTAACATCCACATTTCTCAGTCCCCTGAGGATGTGGATGTCAAGCAGAGACCACTGTAATTGTACTGTGGGAAACTGTTTTGGTTACAAATTTTCTCTGCATTAGCATTTATATGAAAATACATACTGGGTAAAAACTCTTGAAATTTAATGTTGTTTTTTTGTTGTTGTCTTTTTCACCATTACCATCAAAAAGCAACAATATCAGGCAGTTTTGTATCATATAATACACATTTAGTATTCTGTATGATAGTGAAATTTTGTATTAAAGTTTTATGCTTTCAGATTCTTGTACACCTGTCTGAAATGAAATTTCATGAATTATCATGTGTTTTAAAGTCTTGACAAATAGCACCAGATAAGTGTAGGTGTTATAAGTGAGTGTGAAATATGTTTGGTTATATTATAAATGTTTTCATGTGCATATGAAATACATAGTTTGGAAAAAGCCTTCGTGTGTAACGAGTGTGGAGAATAGTTTAGTCAAAAAGGTTCACTGCATGAGTATGAAAGATCAATACAATAGACTACATCTTAGACCTACATTGTAATCTGTTGACTAGATCACCACAAACCTGTTCATTCAACAGGCACAAGGTACAGGCTTGAGGGTCGTAATTGCAAAAGAATCAAATTAATAAATATGCTAGCCTTAGAATATCGACGAAAACAGTTTTAGTCAATTAGGCCTAGTCAAAAGGAAGGAAAAGAGAACGTTTAGCGACTAGACCTGTGTGTGCGTGTGTGTTTCTACACATTCACACCTGAGTCGAGTGAGATAAGCGAAGTAAAGTGTCTTACCCAAGGACACAGCAGATGATTTTGGGTTATGAGCCTGACTTCACACTAGCGAGTCTCGAACCCACGTGGTCATGCACGCTTGTACTGATCATAGGGAATGCCTCTTGACTCTTGACTCGTGCCGATATGTGTTCACCATTTCGTCACCTTTTGATTATTTTTTTTAAACGATCCGTAGATCGAGGCCCTAATTTATAGAAGATGCAGTAGTGTGCAGACTGTTTGACCCTCTATAGTCCTAGCCTGGGGTAGGGAATGCTCACTATATCCAAGTTGACTTCTTTTTTTCATACTCGCTACTTCCATGCTAATTTCATTTGCAGGTACTCATATCAGGGGAAAGCAAACAGTCAGTTAGATTTTACTCACTGTTTCCAAGCTCTGGCTACTTCCTATTGCCTTACTTTCATATTCTACTGTATTGGCCAGGTATGTCGTAAGAGGCAACTAAGGTAGTGAGATCTTCTTCTCTCATCATCAGTCTTCTTCTGTCAGGCTCTCTTTTGTGTCATCAGAGGTGAGAGTTTTGCTGGAGGAGAGAACTTGACACTATTGAGTGGCTACCCCCCATTCATGTGCGTTGCATGACTTTAAAATACTATCGGGTTCACTTGCTATCTACATGTACAGAGTACAGCTGTACACAAAGGGCGGTTAAGGAAGAAAATCCTTGTTGATTATCACATGCACTGTCTGAGGCTTGATGGGCCTTGTTAATTTATGTTTTTTAGAGAGATGATAATTTTGTGTGTGAGTGTAAATCATCTCTCCTTTTAGTTTTTTAGTTTTTACTTACAACATATATATCTTCATTATTTTGCTAGTTATGTTTTTAGCGAGATGATGTTGTTTTTTTTTGTCTGTAAATCATCTCTACTTGCATCCTTAAGGTTATTTTATTTTTGTAAATGTCAGCTTCCCCTTGTAGCAAAGTCTTTTCCTCATCTGAAAATCTTTTCCACTACTTTTGTTCTGTTACTTTAAACTAGTCTTTAGTCGTTTGTCCTGCTTTTTCCATGGGCGCTGAGATGACCTTTGCCGTCGAACTGAGCCCTAAAACCCCAAATAAATAAATGAATAAACAACTTATTAAAAATATGTTACCTTATTTCCTCTTCTTATTGTTAATTGGTCAAACCTAGTGCAGGAAAGAAAGGACTCATTGTTCACAAGTTGTTGTGACTATCCTTAAGTCTTATGCTTGGATGTAATCATTTGTTCCCTCAAACTTTATCATGTCTTTTTCCTAACCATTAAGTTTATGTTTATGTTTTGGTGTCTTTGTGTGTGTGCCTGTGTGTGTGTGTGTGTATGGGTGGCTGTTGGTAATAGTTAAGCTAGAGGTAACTGTGGACCACACAGTCTGTCAGATTAGTCATTCATTTCACTAACAGGTAACATTGTGGCTTTAGGTTCGGCCATTGTCCTGTCTAGCTTTAACTATCCAGCTCCGTGCTTCTCTACTTTGAGCTATCCCCGGCCTAACAGCCTGTCAGCCTAGACACATACTCACACATACTCTTACTCGCAACTTTTTTTCTTTTTCTTCGTCCTATTTGTAGTTTCAGAACATGATAAATCACTTAAACTGGAAAAAGATAGATCTTGATAGAAACATATTATCACAAGGCATGAGCCTACTCACAAAAATATAATAGGCCTACATGTAAAACATACACGATAAAACACCCACGTGCATACATTACACACATGCACATTCATACAAACACATGCATATGCATATATGCACACGTATACGACAATAACAGTGAAGATGAAATGAGGAATTGGACAATGATCATATTGTGATGTAATGCTGAGAATTGGTGAGGGTAATTTGAGTGGTCATACAGGCAGTTTTGAAATTGTATATATTTATATTTATAGTCTCTACAGACACTATCATGTTCATTTAATTGATTATTCAGAGTCGCATTATCTCTCCATCATATAACGCCAACAATTTTTCTTCATTAGTTTTTGACGATATATATCTATTATTATATATACAATTTTGTATTGTGAAAAACTTTGAACCTTCATATCTATGATATGTTCATATCAAATTGTAAAAAAGACAATGCCTATCATAACATCATAGCCATCTGTTGTCCTCCAAGATCACAGACAAATAAAAACCAACCGAAAAAGAAAGCAATACAAAACAATAATCTAACTAGACAACAAAAACCAAACAAACAAATCAAGATAGCAGTACATAATATTATATAATGATATATGTACAAAGATACATAGACCTACATACAACATATAAACATTCATATAAGTACATACATACATGATATAATGCATATCGGTATACAAATGTTTTGTCATTAGATTGACAACAATACATATTGCTATGTGAAATAATAAATTTAATGTCAAAGACAACATACTAAATAGGCC
>JAOYNN010440865.1:0-15004 GCA_025770095.1 Goniobranchus kuniei
TAGTAGTAGTAGTAGTAGTAGTAGTAGTAGTAGTAGTAGTAGTAGTAGTAGTAGTAGTAGTAATATTATTATTATTATTATTATTATTATTATTATTATTACTAGTACTATTATTAGGCCTATTCTTCTTTTTCTTCTTCTTCTTCTTCTTCTTTTTTTTTTTTTTTTCATTCATTAAAATGCAGTACTCATTTACAACAGCAGTACAGCTGACCCATGCTCTGAAAAAAACTATATGCACCTTGAAATATTTGCATGCATTTTAAATGTAGATGTACATCTAGAGTTGTTGTTTCAATATTGTAATTACATTTTATTGTGTCTGTCATTTATTAATTTAGAAACAGATAATTATACAGGATGTTTGTTTATTATACCGTGATAAAGAACTTGAGTATTAGAAAGATGACTTCTTTCAAAAATTCTGTGGTCATATGTATAACATGAGGAAAAATAGGTATGATTTTTATGATACAAGTTTGATTTCCATGAAAATATTGCTCATTTAGTTTTGTTGTCATCCCTATCTGTCTCATGTTATAGAAAGCATATGACTTTATGGGCATCTGTAGAAATCATTACGGTAATGAAAGCAAAACCTGAAATAGAGGCCAACAGATTTAGAGAATAACCTGCATGAGGCTTCACATGTCTAGATAAGAAATAAGCCTTGTATGAAGGTGGTGTACATGAGAATTTGACAAGGCGGGGCTCCTCTTTCTTGGGTCTAGAGATAGGGGAATTTTTAGATATGAATGATTTCAATAAGATGGATGAGCCAAGAGGTCCTATCACCAAGCCACAGAGAGATAACCACCATTTTGTTTTGAATTACATCAAAGAGGAGAGATCTTCAGAGAGAAATACTGGAAGCTGGGGCCTCTCAAACCTCAGGTGCATAGCAAGTCTCAAGCCAAAAACAGGATAATTTTTGAAGCTGTTTAGTGAGAATTGTGGTTGTGAGATAAATTGTGATGTATATTCCAATTCAATGTTCTTAATAATAGATCAACAGTGCTTATAAATGCCTTACCCTATATATATACAGCATAGTCACATTAATATTGAGCATGTGTCATCATTTCAGACACTAATTTCCTCATAGAATTGCTTGCTAAGGCTTGACAAAACCATAACAGAACTATTCAAATTCTTTATTGGAGAGTTATTTTAAATGGGACAAAAACGTTTAAATTAGAGAAAATAGCTTCGCTCTAGGTGCATAGAAATGTGTGATCTACTTTACTTTAAGAAAGCTGGATATTTTAGGTAAAGAAATGCACACCTGCACTTTTTCTGACAGTAGTTTGATTTCATACTGTTTCATCCACATTAGTTGGATGCAAAATCTACTGTGTATATGTTTTATCAGTCTTTCAACTGCTCATATACAGTTCTGTACGTTGCCATTTTCAAATTTGTTATGGGTTGGGACTCAGATGTGTAAATGTGGACCTTACATTCAAAGGAAAATTGAAATTCAAAATGGAGCTTTCCTCTCATCATTCAACAATTGGTATTGCCTCATATATAAGATGACAAAGATTTTGTTTTCTTTTTGCTCGATAGAAAATGTTTGTTTTCCCTCGAAGATGAAATGCATTCGGTTAGGCAGTGTTATATATAGATTTATATGCTGCATATGAAGTGTTACAGTATTTCATCATGATTTTAATTTAACCTAATTTCTTTTTTTTTCAGTCATTTATTCCAAATGCTGTAGGGATGTGGCTGCGGAAAAGCGGTTTGTCTTTTGAACGGTCAGGAAACAAATCCAGAGATGATGTTCCATCTTCTATCGCCGGCAAGGTATAATGATTTACTTAATTTTTCTTCTCTGGTTTTTCTTTTTTCTCTTTTTTAAGGTCGCTTTGTAACTGAGTCAATGTCTCTGAGTTGGACTTGTTGACACAAAGTGATTCCACCTACAAAATTAATAAAGCATGTGCTCAAACGTAGCCTCCATTTATTCCGTCATTCTTGCCATTTCGACAGCTTTTTTAAAGAACGAAATGACTGGCATGGTGTAATAAGACTACTGAATAATAATGATGTAGCAGTAGGGATTATTTGTATATTATGTCCAAGGGGGGTTGATGGCTAAGTGGTGATCACGTCTCGGCAGGATTGAGAGTCAACAAGCATTCTCCATGGTCAGTACAAGCGGGCATGACCGCATGGGTTCGAGTTTCGCAAGTGTGTAGTCAGGCTCATAACCGCAAGTCATCGGCGTTGTGTCCTTGGGTAAGGCTCTTTAATTTGTTTACCTCACTCGTCTCATGTGTGAATGAGTACCTCACCATTACACAGCGGTGTCTATCTGGAAAAATGCATTTGTGCCTAACAAATCTTGGCTGCAAGTCTTGTTCTAAATGTTCTGTGTTGCTCTTGGTCAGGGGAGTAAAATGTCATCATAAAGCGCCATGAGCATAGCTAGGCTGTGGAACGTGCGCTATATAAATGCCATTTTTACTTTTTTCTCTTTACTTTCACTAACTGTGAGGTGGGAATGCTAAAGTACGTTTTATAGTAAGATACTTCCACTATACTGCTTTCATGATGGGGATTGGATGGGGATAGTACTGTCAGCATTATCTGTTTAACGTAAATTTCGGACAAAAACCAAATGAGAGGTGTCTAGTAGTGGCGGGTCGATTAAGCAGTGTCTTCGACTCAAGCCTTAATCAACTACATTTTTCGAAAAATCGGTGTGACCAATCCCAACTCGATTTCAGGCCAAACCAACTCGATGCAGAGCCTGCGCATTTAATCGGCGATTATGCGACCAAAAGTTCAGACTGTCACAGAAGAAGAACAAAAAGTAATTAGGCTCTGCCATGAAATGTAATCACTATGCTACTAACAGATGAGGTGGGGGAAGGGAGGGCTTTATGACTGCTTTATCACTGCCTTGCTATGCTATGCCATCTCCTTCCTCTGCTTCTGAATCGCTGACATCATGACACAAGACAGCCAGGCTATCAAATTTGGGGTGGGGTTTGGAGGGCAGGGTAAGGGGACTGTGAAAGACAGTTATCAGACTTTTTTATTAGCCTATGTGGATTTTTAAAAAAAATACACAAACACTACTGGCTGGGAGACCAACTCTGGACTTGACTTGAGTCATGGCCGTGAAGCATCCCAGTTCTCTGTCTGCGACATTTTGGCTGTTATTAATATCTTGGCAGTATAAGGTCTCTCCATTTCCCTCTGTTTCAGGCTTTAAGTCGCAAGACCAACTCAGCTCGACCAAACTCAACCAAGGAAATTAATGTAAAATCATGGGATCGTTAATCGGCTACGAGCTGAGGTTTTTCGATTGACCAAACGATCCAGACTGCTGGCTTGGTTAGTCAATTAAAATAATCAGCTGATGAATGGCACTAGGGTCTATACTTTAAAGCGAGTACTGTTGTCTTTTGTATTTTTCTCATTAAGCTATTTTTACACTGCCTTGCACCAATATTCAGTCTATAGCCATGAAATATAGCATGCTGACCCTCAAGGAATAAGTTGGTGTAATAGGCTATTTGGTGTTTAAATGTAGCAATATAATGTAGCTATTTTATGTACATTTTTGTAAAAGATATGCAGTTTTAGGTAATATTTTCTTAGTGTGATTTTCAAAATTTTGTAAAATCTTAAAAATTTTTCATGTTTAGATTTCCCTTTTAAATTTATTGTTTATAACCATATTTGAATGACTCTTTCACTGCAAAAAAGCTTATCTTTTATTATGTGAGAAGCAAATTATAGACATCAAGTCTTTCCCTATGCACAGAAGAGGCATTAGAGTATTATACAGAAGATGGACTGTATTTTATATATGCAAATTGTGAAATTAAGGGAACATTCATCAATGGTAGAAGGGAGCAGTGATGTTCAGTATCAGGAGTGCTTTTAATGCTGCTCATGCAAGAGTTAAGAGACAGAATTTTATTACTTTGCATTCCCTTTTGAACTTTTCAAACACCAAAATAAGATCAAAGTTCTTAAGTTTATCAAAAGTGACCCCAAAACATAAAAAA
Organism: Goniobranchus kuniei; assembly: GCA_025770095.1. NCBI lineage: Eukaryota > Metazoa > Mollusca > Gastropoda > Nudibranchia > Chromodorididae > Goniobranchus > Goniobranchus kuniei. The sequence continues at coordinate 4,029 of JAOYNN010440865.1, forward strand.
GGAGAAAGAAAATGATAATCTGTAAATTTTAAAATTCATATATGTATGTAAATGGAAATTTTCTCAGGTTACTTAGGGAAGCTTATAAGCTCCTTCTCCTAATCGCTTTTCCAACTTGATCCTTCTTTGATTCACAGATTATCCATGCACTGATCACAGCATATAATGTCCAAGTCACACTGCATTGGATTCCAGGTCACTGTGACCTACATGGAAATGAGAGAGCTGACAAATTAGCCAAACTTAGCGCACACAAAATACAAATAGACGAATCCTGTTCTCCAGAAACAATGAAACAAATGCTCTGCCACAACGAACGTGAGGAATGGCTGAATAGATGGGCTAATGGGACAACAGGATGTTTAGTCTTGAAATAAATGACTAAACCAAACCATCAAGATGATATAAAACACCTAAACAGATAAGATCAATCACTAATTTTCCAGTTCAGAACACACAATTCAGTAACCAGCTATAACTGAAATAGATTCAGCTCCACCCATGAACCTATCTGTGTGACTACCCCTATGAAACCCCTGAACATATTCTAAACTGTGAAAAGTTGAACAAACTACGAAAAGTATATCTCCCAAGTGAACCACCCATTAGAAATACCCTTTATGAGCCTCTGAGACAGCTTCAAGATACATCTGCCTGGCATTGGCTGTATAAGAGTGAATAATTCAACAGTGTAGGATATCAACAACAACAACATCCTTCTTTGATTTAAAACCGTGTAATACACAGATATCCTGCTGTTAATCCATTCATGTTTCTATTAAAAAAATTTTTTTTTTTTTATACACAATCGGCCCTGTCGCAGTCTTCAGCTGCAAATCTCAATTGCCAGCCTTTTAAGGATTCCTTCACATTCTCAACCATTGGACTTACCTAAGAACTGTATATTTGTTACACAATTGCTTCATGTGGTGACACATATCTGGCTGTCTAGTGAAGTAGAGAGAGGCTTTGGATGGGTCCGCATAATGCAATAGGCCTAACAGGGCAAAACACACAGCACAGCTGCTCCTCTTCTCCTCAAAGCAATGGCGAGTATCAGAGTTTTCTTCTATGTGGCCTTACTAAAATGGAAAATATTGTTTTGTGAAGTTGTCTTCATCTTAATTAAAACACAATTTCCCACAGACATGCCTTTGGTCACAGTGGCACAGTGGTAGTGCGTTGGTCTTGCAACCGAAAGGTCACAGGATCAAATCCCGGTGTGGGCATTGTGATTTAATCCTTGGGCAAGGTCATTAGCACAAATTGCCTCTGTTTCGCGGCGCTGTTCTTACGGCTGACGCTCGCTTTTTGGTTTAAAACCAAAAGACAGTTTTCCCTTTAGGGATGAATAGAGTGGTAATTTTCATTCAATACATAAAGGCCGAGATTGGATGGCTTTGAGTGGAGGAGTTCGGTAACACAGACAGACAGCCGTTATGAAAATTTGTATACGATTTTCTTTGTTCTTTTATTCAACAGGTTGTGTGTATCTTTGTTTTTGCTGTCATGAACTTCACTTTCCTATTTTTCTGTGCTTTTGGGAGTTTTTACGGAATGGCCCTCTGCATCTCGGATGACAGCAACTGCGAAGAAGATCATGATGAAAAGCTTGCTTTGTCTACTGTTGTGGCCATTTTGTCATGCCTGTTGTGGATATCATGCTTTTTTTTCAGCATGTGGTTTTGCGTTTATGGCAGAGCTTTTGGATTCAGAAACCAGTGAGTCTTTATTTTTCTTCATGAGCATAACATTTCATTTAAAACTACAAATGATGTATGCATAAGAACTGCAGAAAATCTTTCTCGAAAATCTGTATGTTTTGCATTACTAGTGGGTATTGCTACATTTGACTCTTCTACCTGGCCATTTATGATGTACATAAGGAAATAAAATAATATGAAACGTAAGCTTTGACAGTAATACTCATTGAATCAGTCACTACATATAAAGATGAAGATTAAAGATTGCATTTATATAGCGCTTTTCACCATTTTACGAGCAGTCTCAAAGCGCTTTACAATGCTTTATTCCCTAGCAGGCATACTCCCTAGGGAGTATATGGTAAAATGTAGCCGGGCAGCGCAACAATACCAGCCTATTCTTAGGTACTCATTTAACACCTGAGTTGAGTGAAGGAGTTAGGGTAAATTTTCTTGCTTAAGGGAAAAAACGCATGTGTCCATAGTGTGATTTGAACCTAATGCTGCTTGGACTAAACAGGCCTATGCTCTACCACTTAACCACAGCGCCCCCTGTATGAAGAAGAAGAAGAAGAAAACGGGAAAAAAATCATGGATCTGATGATAGAAATCATTTCATGCCTAGATAAGTTGTTTTATCCCTTACTAACTATTCAAAGCAGTCTTTATACCCCCATTAAAGTTATTTTAAGTTCAATACCCAGATGGTTTAAAAATATCTGATTGAAAATAATCACGTATTGTATTGAGTAATGTCTTATAAGAGCAGATTGAAGAGATTTCATTTTACTTGTCTTTGGATGGTTACCTCTTTCAAACTTACAATATTTTTAATCTAATACTAGCAGGAAATCCCATTCTTCGAATGGAGAGAGGATGGAGAGAAAGAAGAGTGAAGACAGAGACAAAGAACTCAGCAGGCAGAAAGGAACGGTCATGATAAACATGCTGCCTTATTTCTATTTAGTGTTGACAGTAACACTTTCCTATAATTGCAGAGAAAAATTACAGTGATTTCAAAGTTATTACAAATACAAATGCAAAAAAAACCCCAAAAACCACACAACAAAAATGCTGAAAAAATGTTAAAACATGACAGGTTTAATTATCTCTCGCTTCAAACTCATGATAATGTCAATAATGATAGAAATTAGGTCTATCAATCTGGAAGTTTGCTGAGTAAAAAAATGTAGATCTGGATCAAGATCTGGGTCTAAAGCACAAAAATGAACAGAGACTGAAATTTTTAAAAATTAAGATTGTAATTATGATTATATTTAGGTCTAGAATCTATACCTACTATTTACACCCCTTCCGTAAAATCAACTTTTCGTACAGTAGACCATCATGCCCTTTAGAGCCATCCTATGTTTGTGGTGGGGTAGAATACATAAGTTACCCTTTTTTTTTATGAAAGTACCTGTAAGTCACCTGAGGCACACCAGAAGTTGGAAATTTTCCATTGTGTAGCATCATTTTGTCTGCTTTGTGATTGGTGGACCAATTAAAAAGCAGGATTTAAGAATAAGAATTTGGACGCAATAAGAGTGAAAGAATGTGATGAAAGTGTGTTATTCCTTGGCCTTTTGTGAACACACCATTTGGGCCAGGCAAACCCATGTTCAGTACCTGTGGCAGCAACGTAAGTGACTGTGAGGCAAACCCGAGTTCCACGCTTGGTATTGTAGTGCATGACCCCAGGTATACCAGGAAGCACCTTTGTAGGATTAAGATACTCTACCCTCTTAACTCACTCAAATTTCGTAGTTATTTGTCAATCTAAAAGTAGCTAAAGCAGTCCTCACTCAAATGTACAGTATCGTTTGAGTATGCTGCTGTAAATTCAAATCATCTGCTGTAAGTCTCTTATTCTTTTTGCTTACCTATGGCTTTTTCTTGTGTTCTTCATGTCATTTTAATTATGTTTTATTCATCCTTCCAGACAGATGAATAGCCGGGATATTCGAGCAATGCAGCGCCGACTGCGTCATCAACAGGAGCAAATTTCTTTTCTGCAAAACCGGCTGAATGATCAACCTCAGACTCAGTATTTTAACATGTCTCCACAACATATCTGACGAATGAATCAGGCAGAAAAATGGGAATGGAAAAGGAAAAAAAGTTAATTTCTTCTTTCTTGTTTCCATAATTTAAGTCTTCCTGAAGGCTAGGATTAACTTTAGTCTTAGTCTAACCAATCCTCCTCCTCCCTCTGTATCATTTTTAATCTTCCTCTTCTGTATTCTCCCTCCACTGTCTATGACAGAAAATAAAATCAAATGCTCTGCAAATCTTTTATGAAAAATTAGTTTGTTGTATAATACATACAGGGCGTCTTAAAAAAAGCAAAGAGGACATTGTGAAAATGCAATATCTTTTTCATTTTTTCATCCTTTTATTTCAAACTTTACATCCTTCTCGGTGGGTATTTTTAGAAGCAAAATCATTTCTTATAAAGGCTGTGTTTTCATTACTGCTAATATTTCCTGTGAGGAATGTTTGTTGGAAATAGCAATTTCATTTTCTAGAAATTGTAGGGTATTTTTTAATTTTAAAGAATTTAGTGATCTTTCTGAAACTTTTGAAATCATTGTCACCTAGGTTGAAAATTATGTATACTAAATCTCAGTAAAATCGGTAAAATGATGAAGAAATTTTTCCCCATTTAGAGGGTCCACTTTTTATTTGCACAACCTGTACTGTACTGTAATCTATCTTATTAAGTTCTTTATTGATTGTGTGTTATTTTAACTTTAAACTTATGGCTTTTCAAATGCATGGATCCCTAACTTTACACCTTTGAAGTTTATAGGGGGCCACTGTAGCTCAGTGGTTAGAGTGTAAGCGTGTAATCTGAGAGGCATCAGATTCAAATCTTGTTGCGGACACATACATTTTTTCCTTAAGCAAGAAAATTTACCCCTGTTGCTTCTCTCGACCCAGGTGATAATGGGTACAGCTTTGTCTGGAAATGTACTCTGCAATAGACTATAGTGCGTTTCAAAATTCAAAGTTACGATTGAGGCCCGTTTCTTTAAAAGTAAAAAGCAGATGGAACTTAAATTTTGTGTATGAGTCTGGAATGATCATGACCAAACAAAAATCCTATTTTCAAATTGTTATCAAGTATAATTAAAAAGTTTTCCTATCAGAGCCTTATAAAATACTCAATATGGTTGAATGTACAACATTTTTATGATTTACATTAAAACAATCCCATTCACTTGCGCATCCAATGAAACCCAAAAGAAAAATGCTAGGATAAACCTAAAGTTGTTTTTATTTCTTTTGGATCTAGAGTAGCAGTTTATTTCTTTTGGATCTAGAGTATCATTTTATTTCTTTTGGATCTAGAGTATCATTTTATTTCTTTTGGATCTAGAGTATCATTTTATTTCTTTTGGATCTATAGCATTTTATTTCTTTTGGATCTAGAGTATCATTTTATTTCTTTTGGATCTAGAGTAGCATTTTATTTCTTTTTGATCTAGATTAACATTTTATTTCTTTTGGATCTCAAGTTCTAAGAGGATGTTTGTTTAAGAAACATTCTTATACTGAAGAAAGCAGATATTTATATTTTTTACTTTAAAATTTGTCAATGTGTCTTGAAGCTTTCTCTAATTTTAGAAAAGGCTCTTTTAGGAAAGTATCTAAGAGGGTTGAGAATAAAGTTATATTTTGTATCATAAATTGACCAATTCTTGTGTTCTTACCAAATGTACTAGATCTAGGTTGAGTTCTAAATCTGTAACAAAAATGTGCCTCTTTATACTCTGGTACAGAAGATCATCATCACAACTTAAAAGCAAAGTGCTAGATCGTAAAAAACATACACCCTAGATATATTTCATGATATATGCCTAAGCACGATCATTTGAGGTTCAAACTGTTTTTCTGGTTTACTGTTCAACCAAGTGAGTCTTTTTTCTGTGTGATAGATTGGCACATATCACTTAACTGATAAATTTAATGCCTACGTATGCTATCAAACACTTTTTTGTCTCCCCTTTAGAATGTGCTGTGTTGCACAATTGTACATTCATAGAATGACACTGATGTTAAAGCCTCTTGTTCTCAATTCAGAGGATTATTTGTAATGTTATTTACTACATTCTTCCATACGACTATCTTAAAGAGATCCATTATCAGAAGCCAGTAGCATTAAAACTTAATCAGAATCACAAACTAAAATTTATCTAGCATGAGGAGATTGAATCTCTTATAAAACATGAGGTGATTGAATAGCATTGGGACATCTTTAACCTTTGTCCTTTTTTTATTTTTACTTTTTATTGTATGAAGATTGAATCTCGATTTGAAATCTATTATTTGATATTAATATTTGTGTTTTACTTATACGTATAAAAACAATTTTATTTTTCTACCCCAAATTATTGGGATCCCTGATGCCTTTTGATGTAATTATTATTATTATTATTATTATTATTATTATTATTATTATTATTATTATTATTATTATTATACTAGTGTCAACTGACATGCTTTGATTCCTATCAAATATTTCCGGTAATGTAGAAGCATCAACATTGCATATTTATGTAATCATACAATTTTTAAAATTCCAATTTACGTTGCCGATTTGCCTTTATTCATTAAATCGAAATGTTCACCCGTAGGAATTATGATTAATGCTCATAGAAAGACAGCAAGCTGTTGCCTGTGTAGATGTTGAGGATAAAATGTATGGACATGAAATACGATATTCATAAAGCGATGTGCTGCTATTGAATTCCTCTCACTGACCTATGTGCTCACTTCTGACATTAAAAATTTTAGACAAGTAAAAGATGTTTATGGAGAACGAAGCTCGGTAATATGTCTGTGGTTGGCATATGGCTGGAAAAATTAGTTTCACAGTGATGGCTCGTGGGTGCATTTAGTTGATTAAAGGATTTTCTTGTTCATCTATGTGTGAAGCAATGATCGTCCCTTGTCTCTCAGCTTCTTAGGATTTGTTGATCAGATCATTAATAACATAACTCTAAGCTACTGGAAAGCATGTCCTTGTAAAAGTCCCATAGATGTTCACTAGTGAACTGACATATCCCATGTTTTGAGAATGGGATTTCATAACAACTTCAGCTCTCCTCAGGGATTGCATAGCCTTCCATACCTTGATTTTAGCCCCTCAGAGAGTTTTTCAGGAAAAACTGCAAGGAAATTGAATACTTCATAATATTGACTTTTGAGACTTGATGAAGGCCTCCACTGGATGTTGATGAGGAAAATTTAACGCTGACTTCCATCGACGAACAACGTCATAATTTTATATCCTTATATTGTGTACTTTGAATATCCCATATTTAGCCCACTGTATGTTTATATGGTTTACATTGCTCAATGCATCAGAATCTGATTATATAATAATGTATCTAGTTCCTATCATTCTATATTATTTGGGTTTTTTTTTATTTTAATAAAGCCACCAAGCACTCTCAGGTGGGTTTTTTATGCTTGTTGAACAAAATCATTCCTATCATTTTTACAATTTACTTAAGAAACTGATTGCAAATCATTATGCGGAGTATGTACCCTTTTACTTCTATTGCCTCAGATGTGAATGACTGTGTGGCTGATAGGATAGCGATTGTTGTAGTGGAAGGGGCTCTATTTTAGTGTTTAATATCACAAATTCCTCAACTGAGAGGATGTAGAATAGGACCACTGCTAATACTCTCCATGCATGCAGTCACAGGCTTCTTCTGTCAGGCTCTCTTTTGTGTCCTTAGAGTGGAGAGCTTTGCTGGAAGAGGGAAGTAGGCATTATTCGTAGGCTATCCCCCATTCATGAGCTTTGCATGACTTAGAAATACTATTGGGGTCACTTGCTATGTAGATGGACCGAGTTCTGTTGTACACAAAGGGCGGTAGAAAATCCTGGGTGGTTATCACGTGCTATTTGTGGCTTGATGGCCATTGTTAATTAGTTATACTTTTTAGAGAGGTGATATTTATTTTGTCTGTAAATCATCTCTCCTTTTGGTTATTTTATAATGTTATGAAGGTGTTTTGTTTCTTTTAAATGCCTGTTTTCCTTTTTTACCAATTTCTTTTCCCTTTTCCTCATCTGAAAATATTTTATACTACTTCTGTTCCTTCTCTTACTTTAAAGTAGTTTTTCGTATTACTTTCTCTATTGGCGCTTAGATGACCTTTGTTGTCGAACAGAGCCCCAAAACAGCAAACAAACAAAGTTTAGTGTGAATACAATGAACAGCTTTACATTGTGAACACAAATAGTGTTAATAAGCTTTTAGTTTCAGGTAAACCCGGGGGAAATGGATTTTTTATTTTTGTTGCATTTCCACTGTTTTCCTCTCATAAATTCTTCCCAAATTACAAGTATTATGATCCAGTTAAGCTTTTTTTTTTATTTTTGTCATTTGTCAATATACATATCATAACTTGTATTCATTGTTTTTTTGAAAAGTGCCATAGTAATAATTAGTGTCATACAAATTGTATTCAGTTAGATAAATTTGCCATACTTGTAGCATTACAATTAATGTTTTACATTGCATCTGGATTAATGTCAAGAAAGGCATTGCCCTTTTACCTTGAGAATGTTGAAAATCTACGCATAACTTATGTCCTAAGAAGATTACTTTTTGAGTTGCTAAACTAAGACATATTTTATTCATGGGCATGGTAGGCCTATTTTGTATCTGTTATTCTAAGACTTTATGCCCAGATGCATGCAATGTCTCATGTTTTATCAATTTCATACTCATTTGCCCTCTCAGCTGTACATCTTATTAGCCAAGTTTTGTTTTGTTTTGTTTTGTTTTCATGGGGATCAAGGGCTCAAACACAGTGGATCTGACAAGAAACGTCGCCGATCCGACGCCAACAAAATATTGTGTTCAAATCAGTTTCAACCTGTATGCAATGTAAGCTGCACTGAGTCTGTTTGAGTGAAACCAAATTAAAGTGAAACCAAATTAAACCTGATTTCAACCCATGCAAAATGCATTGCATAATTTTATCCCGATTTGAATCCAACATTTTGTTGGTGTGAGATCGGCTGCGTGTCAATGTCGGGTCTACTGTGTTTGAGGCCTTACTTATATGTGGGTTCTGGGTTCCTCAGCAGAGAGGATCGTAGAAAAGACCCGCTGTCAAATCTTCCCATGCCATTGTATGGCAGACGACTACGGTCTGGCAAGGCCTGGCTCTCTTTTGTGTCCTCAGTAAATTGGAGAGTTTTGCACAAATAAAATGGATCCCCCCAACAAGGAACATAGGGCCAGGATTAATCCTATAATTCTCTACAAAGGCATTAATAATCTTATCAACCTAGCATTAGATATGTACCAATCAGAAAAACCATATCATTAAGACTAGACAAAACAAGGCAAAACTATAAAGTAACTCATTCAAATCTAGATTTGTCACATATCTGAATTCCTTATTCCCTGGCTCACATAGCCTTTGGAGTAGAATCCCTGAGTCTGTCAGATACAGTAGAGATGAGCACTCTTTCAAACAGTCCCTCCGCCGCTTTACTGTCAGATCAAGATATTAGATATCATGGGCATGTCCCTCCGCCACTTTACCGTCAGATCAAGATATTAGATATCATGGGCATATCCCTCCGTCACTTTACTGTCAGATCAAGATATTAGATATCATGGGCATGTCCCTTCGCTGCTTTACTGTCAGATCAAGATATTAGATATCATGGGCATGAACACTACAGTTATACTCAGCTCTACTTAGTCAGTCAGAATATTTGTAGAAGAAGAAGCTCTCCTCCATTGAGTGCATTATATGGTTTAAAAATCCTGTTGGGGTTACTTGCTATCTAAATGGTCCAATTCAATTTGTATACAAGGACGGGTGGTTATTGAGGTGCATATGGGGCTTCATGGACATTTTTAATATGGTTTGTGTTTTATTTTTTGATAGATATTTTGTGTTTGTCTGTAAATCATCTCTCCATTGACTTACCCTTACAACGTTATTTTTTGTGCTGAATTTACTTTGAATTTCCTTTTCCCCTAGTCAGTTCAGCATTCCTCAACTGAGTGGATGTAGAATAGGCCTGCTACTAATCTCTCCATACTGGTGCATGTATATTGTACAAGGTGAGCAAAGGTTAATGAGAGCTTCTTTTCTCATCTGTCCTGTGTCTTCTGAGACCACATTTAGTCTTGACATTCCTTGACAATCACTTCCTTGTGATATCTCTGGCTTTGTTCAAATTTGGGACCTTATTTAGTCTGACATTCCTTGCCAATCGCATCCATGTGATTTGTCTCTCGTTGCTCAACTTGGTGAAACCATTTACAAGATATTGATATTACTTGATTTGTCTGGCTTTGTTCAACTTTGCGACATCATTTAAGTGATATTTAATTAATTAGAGCTTTTGTATATAGTGCCAAATCTACTATGTGCTCTATCTAAGCACTGTATAAGTGTTCCCCGTCAGGCCTTTTTCCATCCAAAAACCTTCTCCTCATTTCCACGTGGAGTGTACAGAGATGCAGCCATTTTACTGGTCAGACACACAAGATCCTCTTCTGCTATGGCCAGATACTCAATAACACCTGAGTGGGGTGAGGAAAATGTCTTAGTCTTTCCCAAGGACTAAACAGTACGGTTACAAGTCAAATGCCTTGATTCCACAGCCACGCTGTCACATGAGGAATGAAGGCATGTGATTTTAATACCTTTGCACAGCTCGGTGACTATTTATGTAATATTTCTTGACGAACGCGTATAATATGTCATGACTTTGCTGAGGTCTGGTGGCCCCATTTGGTCTAACATTACTTGAGGAATACATCCATTTTAATTATCAGAAAGAGCTTTGCTCGAGAGGGAAGGAGACAGTACTCAATGGTCATCCCCCATTTTTGTTGAATTGTAGGACTTGAAAATACTATCGGGGTGCTTGTTACTAGGTTGATGGAGTACATTTCGTACAGAAAAGGTGGTAGAAAATGCTGGGTGATTGTCATGTGCAGAGTTTGGGGTTTGATTGTCATTGTTGGTTTCTTTTGTCATTTTATTGAGAGGTGATATTGTTTTTGCCTGTAAATCATTTCTTTATTTATCTTTTGTATTACTGGTGGCCCAGTAGCTCAGTTGGTAGAGCGGCTGACTGCCATGTGAGGTGGTCTGAGTTCGAACCCAGCCGGGCAGTAGATTTTTTTGGGGGCCCCCAGTTCACCCAGCAGTATAAATGGGTAGCTAGGTCTTTCTAGTCTTGGCGAAAGTAAAGTCGGCGTGGAAAGCAATGGC
>JAOYNN010441974.1:0-14991 GCA_025770095.1 Goniobranchus kuniei
TGTATGTGAGTGGGTGAGTAAGGGTGATAGAGATTGTGTGTATGAGTGGGTGAGTAAGGGTGATAGAGATTGTGTGTGTGTGAGTGGGTGAGTAAGGGTGATAGAGATTGTGTGTATAAGTGGGTAAGTAAGGATGATAGAGATTGTGTGTATGAGGGGGGGTTGAGTGAGGGTTATAGATTGTTTCTATGAGTGAATATAAGTAAGGGCGATAGATATTAAATTCAATCCAAAAATCCAATCTAGAGGTATAAAATTGGTAATTATTTTTATCAGGAAAGACTTCTTTCTCTTCAATAATTTAAAATTTGACTCTTGCCTTGTATGTATATAGAAACAATGTTATGATTAATTTTTATTAAAAATCTTTATGTGTAGATGTAAAATGGAGACCGCTGTAAAAATTCAGAATTTTTAAGCAAAATTCCTCTTTAGGAATGTCTTGGGTTGACTGGTTCATGTTCAGCTTAAACATGTTTCACTGCAATTCATTCTAGGTATAATTAAACAAAGAGTTATTACGAACATACGTACAGTCCTAATTGCTAATCGACAAGTAGATTAATAATATGTATAATAATTTAATTGATTATTAAGCATATTTGTTAAAAACATGCAGAATTTTCGGAGGTAAATTATATATAGAAATTTCTGTTGTGTCAAAGAAGCATTTCCCACATTTCTTTACGTTGACCAGTGTAGTTTTAATCATCTGGTTTGATATGACATACAGTATCAGTTGATCTTTGATGTGAGCAACATTGCACTGGTTGTGAACCATTGCACACAAAGTTGCATTCATTAGTAAGTGTGCCAATTTGATTTTATGGTTAGGGATGAAAAGATGGTGGTCAACTGTCTCAAAACATCTTGCATCTCACAGATAACTCAATGATTAAGGCATTGGTCTTGGGATCTTGAGGTCCTGAGTTTGATTCCTGCCAGCAATGACTTGTGTTTCTTCCTTCAGTACGAAAATTTACTCTGATTGAAATTGCTTCAGTGGACTCAGGTGTAAAATAAGTATCTAGCAACAGGCTGATAATGCTGTGCTTAATGTGGTACACTTTGCTGCATACTCCCCAAGAGGTATGCCTGCTAGGGGATAAAGTATTGTAAAACACTTTTAAACTGTTCTGAGAATGGTGGAAGTGCTATGTACATGCAATCTTTATCTTTATCTTTATGACTGCTTAAATTCACTATGTAGTTTCACCATATTTTGATAGTGATAATATACCATACCAAGATATGCCAAATGATGCAATATTCCAAAATCTCATGCATTTAAAATAAGAAAGACACCTGTATCTAAAATGTTATTAGTTTATTTTTTTAAAACAACAACTTACGATTATGTGGAATTTGAAAAAATTGAGTAATGATTAATCGACATTGACAGTCACAGGGTATCAGCCAAGCTCGCTGACAAGCCTGTCTCAATTAAATGTATTTGTTTGTAACATTTTTCTTTTGGGGGAGGGGGATCAGAGATTTTTTTTAAAGAATGAAGTCCTTGTTCAAAACTTGTCTTTTAAACAGATTTGGAGGTAAAGAAAAGAATTCTTCTTGTTGGCGGACCTTGTTCTGAGGCAACATATTCTTGATTCTTTGGCAGAGACTACTGCTGTGTACACAAATTATGGTAATTATGCTAAAAAAAAATAAGGATATATTGTCTTTGTGGCATTCAGATCCAAGACCAGATTATCATGACAGTCAAATGACAATATTCTGTTCTTATACTGCAGAAGAAATCCCCATTCACCATACTTATGCATGCACATGCTCACACATAAGCATATACAGACATATGCTCAAATTGATTTAGCAAAACTTTATCGATTTTATCTTTGTAAGTTTACCTGATTTTTACTACCTCTACCCTGTCATTCCCTCTTACATACTCACCCATTGGTGCTTTCACAACATTTCTTTATATTGTCGCGTCTTTCAGAGTTCTTCTTGTGACTTGAACAAAATTCTTCTATTATAGACTATTGCTGGTGTCATTTGAAGGTTTGGAATCAAGTACAATGAACAGACAATAAGAAGAATAAGAGGCAAACAAACCGCATGTCAAGAAGCATGCATAGACAGACTGTATGTAGGCCTGTGTGTTACATTGTACAATCTTTCACAATTTGATGTCAGTTAAGCTTTACTTTTACTTTATTTTAATTTCAGGTGTGACTCCATTAAGTTCTCTATAGTCATTTTCTTTATGAAGCTGCAAATGACTGTAGACCAATATGGCTACACCCACACCTACAGACCTCGAGACACTTTTCTCTACATCTTTTAATGGAGATTTCAAAAGTTTGCAGAGGGTGTTGCAATCTGGAGTCTGTGATGTGAACCAGAAAGATAATTCTGGCTGGACAGCACTAATGCATGCAAGTCATGAAGGACATGAGTCGTGTGTAACCTGTTTTGCAGGGGCCAAGGACATTGATGTTAATGCAGCTAATAATAACGGGGACACAGCATTAATGATTGCTTGTAAAAAGGGTCATGTCAAATGTGTTGATCATCTTCTTACGTTTCAGAAACTGGATGTAAATGCCAAGAACAAGGATGGGCAGACCGCCTTAATGATTGCATGTTGTAATACTCAGGAAAATTGTGTAGGTCGCTTAGCTCGTCTTCAGAATATTGATCTAAATGCAACAGGTATTGATGGAGTTTCAGCTTTAATAATTGCTAGTATGAAAGGTCATGTTGGGTGTTTGAAACAACTCATTACGGTCAAGGGCATTGATGTGAACGCCATGACTAAGGGAAATGTTAGTGCTTTAACTCTGGTGAAAAGTAGGAAGCAAGACTTTCTTTTAAGAAAAGAAATTAGGCTCCCAGGTGATGGGAATAATACATGGTCAGCTTTGATGATTGCAAGTTGGCTTGGTGACATAGAATGTATACGTCAACTTGTCTCTGTCAACGGTATTGATGTTAACACTCAAAACAAACAGGGATGGACTGCTTTAATGCTTGCTTGTATGAATGACTGGGATGATTGTGTCCACTGTCTAGTGGAGACAGGAACTTCTGATCTCAATATCAGGGGTAAGACCGGAGAAACAGCCCTTATGATTGCATGTGAGAAGGGTTATATGAAATGTGTAAATTATTTGCTTGAGGGTGTGGCCATTGATATTAATGTTCATTCTCAAGGTAGATGGACAGCTCTGATGATTGCTTGTCAAAAAGGTTTTACTGAATGTGTCATTCGTTTGCTTGCTGTGAAAAATATTAATGTAAATGCAGTGACTGATATGGGCATGACAGCGCTGATGTTTGCTTGTCAACATGGCCACCTGGGATGTGTACTCAATCTGACACGAGTGGAGAACATTAATGTCAATGCTAGCACTGTAACAGGAGAGACAGCCTTGATGCTTGCATCATTAAGCGGTCATGTGGAATGTTTGGATCTTTTGGTTGAGATGAAGGACCTAAATATACATGCTGAGAATGTGGATGGCATCACTGCATTGATGATGGCATGCATAGGAAACAATGTTTCTTGTGTGGATCGTCTAATGAAAGTAAGCTTCATTAATGTTAATGCAGAGATGAAAAATGGCATGACAGCCCTGATGCTTGCATGTTCAAGTGGTCATGTGGATTGTGTGCGTTGCCTAATTCAGGCAAAAAACATTGACATAAATGCTTGTCGGAAAGGTTGTTGGACAGCTCTCATAATTGCATCTGCCAATGGCCATGTTGAGTGTGTGGACTGTTTGGTTCAGATTGAGGACATTGATGTTAATTTAATGACCCCAAGTGGGGAGACAGCACTAAATATGGCTAGCCAAAGAGGACATGTGGAGTGTGTTAGGCGTCTACTCCAAATGAAAACTATTGATGTTAATTCCAAGACCAAAGATGGAATTACTGCTCTTAATATTGCATGTTGGAATGGTCGTGTGGAATGTGTTCAGTGTCTGTTGAGTGCAAAAAACATCAATGTCAATGTTAAAGCTATGCAAGGATATACAGCTCTCATCTTGACTTGTTGGAAAGGCCATACAGATTGTGCTCATCTTTTACTTGAAGCAGAGAATATTGATGTAAATGCCAAAACAGATGACACAGTCACTGCTCTGTTTTTTGCTTGCCAGGGTGGACATGCAGACATTGTACAGCATCTGCTGAAGAAGAAGGATCTAGATATTAATGTGACAACTAAAATTGAAAAGACTTCAGCATTAATGATTGCATGTCAGAATGGACATAAAAAGTGTGTGCAGCATCTTCTTACTATGGAAAATATAGAGGTTAATTTGGGGAATAAAGATGCAGTGACAGCTTTGATGGCTTCTTGTGGTGGTGGCAATGATGATTGTGTACAGCTTCTGATCATGATGAAGAGCATTGATGTAAATGCTAAAAACAAGGAAGGTGCAACAGCGTTAATGGCTGCATGTCAAAGTGGCCATGTAAACTGTGTAAATTATTTGTTGGAGGCAGAAAACATTGATGTTAATGCCATGACTAGAAATGGTGAGACAGCATTGATAATTGCAAGTTGGCATGGACATGATGATTGCTTACGTAGTCTTCTTAAAACAAAAAATCGGAATGTTAATGCTACAACCAAGGGCGGGGCCACAGCACTAATGCTTGCATGTCGCTATGGTTATGTGAAATGCGTGCAGCTTCATTTGGCTGAAAAGAACTTAAATGTACATGCAAAGACTGTTGAAGGATGGACAGCTTTGATGTTCGCATCCTGGTCAGGTAAGTTGGAGTGTGTACGCCTTCTGCATGACTTGACAGACATTGATGTTAACGCAAAGGATGAATATGGATGGACTGCTCTAATATTTGCTTGTGAAATTGGTCATATAGAATGCATTGACTATCTTCTTAAAATACCCCATCTTGACATTGATGCTAAAGACGAGGATGGGATCACAGCTTTATTTAAAGCATGTGAAGGTGGCCATGGCAAATGCGTAAGTCGTCTCCTTCAAAAAGAGAACCTCAATGTTAATGCCCAAATAAATGATGGATACACAGCGCTTATGATTTCATGTGAGTATGGCCTCACTGATTGCTTCCATCACCTTGTCAAGGCCAACAAAATTGATGTCAATGCCAAGAATGAGGGTGGATGGACAGCCCTTATGCTGTCATGTAAGAAAGGGCATTTGGATTATGTGAATCAACTTCTCAAGATAACCAATATTAATGTTAATGCAGTGAATAAAGATGGTCATAGTGCCCTCATGATATCCTGTATACATCGACGTATGGAATGCGTACATTCTCTTGCATGCTACAAAGGAACAGACATTAACGCAAGAAGTCCACATGGACAGAGTGCTTTAATGCTTGCAGCCATACATTTCTGTACTTTGGGATCTTTATTAGGGAACAGTCTATCTGACATAAATGCTAGGGACAGAGCAGGAAGAAACTTTTTAATGCTTGGTTATCTGAATCACAATGCAAATGTAATCAGCCAGCTTTTTGCCCTTAAGGATCTTGATCTAGAGTCAAAAGATAACAAGAAGTTTAATCTTTTAATGGCTGCATGTTTGAAAGGCGATGTGAAGTTGGTGAAGCGGCTTTGGCAACAGATGGATGACATTAATGCTACAGACAAGAATGGATGGTCAGCTTTGATGTATTCAAGTGAAAATGGAAATTCAGGATGCTTTAAATCCCTTTGTTATGCAAAGGTGGATTTGAACAGATGTGATAAGAAAGGTATGACTGCTCTTATGTCAGCCTGTTTGCATGGCCACTACAGCTGGGTCGACGCTTTCCTCTCCATTGAGAAGAGCAGTGTGAATGAAAAGAATATCAAGGGACAGACCGCTCTTATGTTTGCAGCTGCAGCAGGGCATGTGGAAATACTAAACCTTTTACTGAGGGAGGAGGAAATTGAGGTAAATGCCAGGGATATTTATGGAAAGACCTCGCTGATGTTTACATGTCACCATGGCCACTTTGAATGCCTGATTCGTCTTTTACATGTTGAGGAAATTGATGTGAATGCTCTGACAGAAAATGGATGGACAGCGCTAATGTATGCATGTCAGAATGGCCACCATGATTGTGTGAAGGGGCTTGTAAGTCACAAAGGGACAGATGTGATAGCTAGAAACAAAGATATGCTTACAGCCCGGATAATAGCAAAATGGTCTGACAGACTGAGGTGTTATGATTATCTAACACAGCTTTATGAGACTAGAGGAATAGACAGGGAAAATTTGGGGGAATCTTCTATTGCAACAGATTTAAGTGGACAGTTTGTCAGCAGTACAGCAAATGAAATAAAAGTCACCTGTAGGGATATTTTTGGACACACTCCATTAATGAAAGCCTGTAGAATGGGCAATGAGACAGACATGATGTCCTTTCTTGATGAAGAAGATGTTGATATAAATGCTATAGACAATGAGAAAAGGACAGCTTTAATGTTGGCAAGTGAGTATGGTCATGTAAAGTGTATTAATGCTCTTGTTCACATCTCAGGAATCAATATCAATGCAAGAGATTCAAAGGGAAGAACATCCTTAATGATTTCATGCATGAGTGGCCATGCTGTTTGCGTGTCTTGTTTGCTGGGCACTGGCAGAGTGAATGTTAATGGTAGGGACTGTAACAATGTAACACCATTAATGATGGCTTGCCTCAGTGGAAAACTCAAATGCGTGAAACGTCTATTGCAGGAAAAAGAAATCAAGGTTAATCTCATGGATGATAACGGATGGAACGCATTGACGTATGCCATTGAAAATGGCAGTATTCAGATCTGTAGAAGTCTTCTCCGAGCTGGTGCTGAAGTTGCTGTCAGTGACAAGAAGGGAATGACAGCAATCTCATGGGCATGCTTACATGGATTTGATTCACTGGTTGGAGAGATCACACAAAGAGGTAATATCAACATCAATCATGAGAATATCTTTGGGATGACAGGGCTTATGCTTGCTGCAGAGGTGGGCCACAAAGATATTGTAGAAAGGTTAGTTGAACATCATGACATTGAACTGAATGTCAGGGACAATACCAACATGTCAGCACTAATGTTTGCCAGTAAATGTGGATCCCTTGAATGTGTTAATAGCCTTTTAAGCAAATGTTTGACAAATGTGAATGCCAAGAGTATGACTAGACTCACACCATTAATGATTGCTTGTCAGCTTGGACATTCAGATTGTGTCCAGAGACTGTGTAAAGAAAATAAGATTGATGTGAATATCAGGACCTGGTATGGGGGCACTGCTCTGATTTTAGCCTCTGCCTTAGGTTATGTTGACTGTGTGAATAGCCTTCTTAGCATCAGCAGTATCGATGTTAATATTAAGGATAATCAAGGATGCACAGCACTCATGTATGCATGCTCAAATGATTTTGTTGACTGTGTGAAAAGTCTTGTTCTTTCCCAAAACATTGATACAAATGCCATTTCAAATACAGGATTCACAGCACTAATGTTTGCCTGTAGAAAGGGTTCTGAAGAATGTGTCAGTGGTCTTATTCAGACCAATAAAATCAATATGGATCTAAGAGACAAAAATGGTTGCACATCACTCATTATTGCATGTGAACGCGGCCATGTTGGAATCCTGAATCATCTTATTGATGTCAATGATGCTGAAGTTAATACCAAGTCAAAGGATGGATACACAGCACTAATGTTTGCGTGTGGTAATGACAAAATTGAGTGTGTTTCGCGTTTGCTTCAGATTGAACATACTGATTATAATGTAAAAGCTGATGATGGACTCACAGCACTTATGTTAGCCAGCAAACATGGCCATGTCAAATGTGTGAATAGTCTTCTTGAGGTTTACAACATTGATATCAATGCTAGAGATATGATGGGAAGGAGCGCACTTATGTACGCCTGCATTGAGGGACATGCTGACTGTGTGTACAGTCTTTGTCTCTCTGTCAGCTTAGATATTAATACTGTGTCAAATGAAGGTTTTTCTGGCTTGATGTATGCGTGTCAAAATGGACATGTTGAATGTGTTAATAATTTACTGTCAGCAAGTAACATTGACATCAATGTCAGAGGTCCTGGTGGGTTGGTGGCTTTGATGTTTGCATGTTGGAAAGGCCACTCTCACTGTGTGAATCAATTTCTCCAATGCTGCGATGTTGATATCAATGCTAGGTCAGAGAATGGAATGACAGCCCTGATGATAGTTTGTGAAGAGGGTCATGCCCAATGTATGAAACCACTGCTTAAGTTCAGAGATATTGATGTCAATGCTACTGATAGTGATGAATGGACAGCCCTTATGTTTGCATGCCATTTTGGTCATGTTGAATGTGTCAGGCATCTTTTGCAAATCCCTAGTGTTGATGTTAATGCCAGAGAAAAGGGTGGAGAGACTGCATTGACATTTGCATGTCGCAGTGGCCATTATGAATGTGTTGATTGCCTCACACAAGTTCCTAACATTGATGTAAATGCTAAGACAAAGGACACAGTAACACCACTTATGGTTGCATGTTTGAAGGGTAATGTTGATTGTGTGAAATGCCTTGTTCAATGTGACAAAATCAGCTTGAATGACAGAAGGAATGATGGAGGAACAGCTCTCATGTTCTCTTGCTATTTGGGCCACCTTGATTGTGTCAATAGTCTCCTTCAAGTCACAGGGAATGATTTTAATGCTCAGGATGATGATGGATGGACAGCCCTGATGTTAGCTTGTGTTTATGGCCAGGTGGAATGTGTTAATCGTCTCCTTCATGAGGATTTACTGGAGATCAATGCCTCTGATAATGATGGCCAAACAGCCCTCATGCTTGCATGTTATTCGGGACATGGGAAGTGTGTTGCTCGTCTTATTCAGGAAGATGATCTTGATGTGAATGCCAGAACTAAAGATGGACGTACAGCTTTATTCTTTGCAGCTCAATATGGTTATATTGAATGCACTGATAGTCTCCTCAGCATAGAAAATATCCTTGTGAATGTCAAAAAGTCAGATGGTGTGACACCACTGATGGTTGCATGCCATCTTGGCCACATTGAGTGTGTGAAAAGTCTCATTCAAGTGAAAGATATAGATGTGAATGCCTTGAATGATGATGGTGCTACTGCACTTATGCTTGCTTGTCAGAGAGGTCACACAGAATGTGTGGACAGCCTCATTCAAGTTGACAAAACTGATGTAAATGCCAGAGGGAAAGGTGAAGGGACGGCACTGATGCTCGCTTGTAAGAATGGTCATGTGAAATGTGTAGACAGTCTTCTTGGAGTAAAGGACCTTGATGTGAATGCCAGTTTCAGAAGTGGATGGACTGCATTAATGTTTGCATGTTGTAAAGGCCAAGTTGCTTGTGTAGATAAACTTGTTCAGGATGATCAGACAGATGTCAATGCTCGCTTTCATAATGGATGGACAGCACTTACATTTGCATGTCATGAGGGACAGATTGGATGTGTAAACAAATTACTTCAGTCTAAAAAAATAAATGTTAATGCTGTGACTGATGAGGGTGCAACGCCACTAATGATTGCAGGTCATGATGGTCATGCTGAATGCATGAAAAGTCTGATAAAGGTTAAAGACATGAATGTTAACTATTGTGATAGTGATGGATGGACAGCACTAATGTTGATGTGTCAGAATGGTCATGATGAATGTGTCCGTATATTGCTTCAGGTGGATAGCATTGATGTCAATTCCAGGGATAAAGATGGATGGACCTCCTTGATGGTGGCATGTTATAATGGCCGTGAGGGATGTGTAAAGAGTCTTCTACAATGTAAGAACCTAGATATAAATTTGAGGGAGAAAAAAGGCATGACAGCTCTGATGATGGCACGTCAATTTGGACATCATGCATGCTTCAGTATCCTTGCTCAAGCAGATCATGCCAATAAAAAGTGAAGGGAAAGGTACAAAATTTTATGTTCATTATTCATACAGTCGACTCCACTTACGTTGAACTTGTTTGATTTGATTTTTGCATAAGTTGATTTTAATCTTTGGAACGAGAACCGCTTTAAATACATTAATGATAATTAATCGTTGCTTCGCATGTGTTCATCAAAATTTTGTGCTCCTGTCATTGAAGTTAAGAAGAAAAATGAAACGGATGAGTTGATTCAAAGTTACCAGCACACGACTGTCCAGTAACAACTCATATTCCTAGCAAACAAGGCTTAGGCCTATCAGTTATAACACTGGTCAACACACATTCTGCCCCTTTGGGTTTGAAAACTGTTTTGGGGTGATTTGGGGGGCACTGAGTTCAGGTATGGCATCCGTTTAGCTGCATCGGGTCACGTTTTTGTGTTACGTCAATATGGGGAATTCCCATAGAAAACTCGTATTATAAAGACATCATTTGTATCACACTAGCAGAAAATACCAACAAATATCTTTCCTATGTCGTATTTTGTAGTGGGACTGATGGTTCTGTAAGAATAACATCAGATCACTTCCACAAAAATACTGAAAATCAATATTTTATTAATGTTATATCTAATTATTGTCACAATTTGCTAAAACATATTATGCATCTGGCAACTTTGGGAAAATATCTGGCTACATCTTTTTCTTCAAACTGCATATAGATGAGCTTCCTATTAAGCAGACGCTCAATTCTACTGATTTTTGAAGCAGTGCCAATATTCTTGAAGGATTACTTTAAACAATCAAACTCAATGAAGCGCAATGTCATCTGATTTTCTTACGAAAATTATAAACATTTAACCAATAATAATTTTGTTTAATCGCCAAATATCTCTTTTTAAATCTAAGTGATATCTAGAATTTACCTAAATACATAGGTAGCCTATCTGTCTGGATCCAGATTTTTTATTTCATACACAATCATTGAATAGATCTGTTCTGAGAATACCATAATAAACTTGAATACATGTTCTTTTGTCTAATTTATGCATCTTAATTCTACTTGTCATTTGGCACTTTTCTTGGTCCAGTTATAGATTATATGTGTGGAAGATGATCAGTATTTTACTTGGCCAGCAGAGTCAGTATAATCCTAGTAGGCCTAAATACCCATGCTTCTTATGTTTATGTAATAACAGAGCTAAGGATAAGCACAGGAAGTAAGACCAACAGACGGCTATTTAGAGAAACTTTGAAATACTGAAAGTTGGGGAGTCCATTCATGAGCCTTTGAGTGATAGAGGAAAGATCATCTTCCTGCCCCTTCACATAAAATTTGATAAACAATTTGTGAAGGCTCTGGATGCTGAAGAAGGGTGTTATCATTCAATCCTCCTAAATCACCTATCAAAATAGGTGTATTTCATGGCCAACAAATTTGAAAATTGATGCTAGACAAAGCCTTTCCGGAAGCAATGCAATGTATTGACAAAGCCAAATGGGCTTCCTTTAATGAAATAGAAAAACTTAGACAACTATAAAGACCATGTTCTATCACTGTTAAGAAATTCTTTGAGAAATTGGTGTCCAATATGAGTTGTACAGTGCATTCTCTGCAAAGTGATCTAACAAAATTCTCACCAAACTTTGGAGTTGTAAGTGACAAACATAGTGAGCACTTTCATCAAGATAAAAACCTTAGCCAAGAGATATCAGGGGAGATGGATGCCAACATGCCAGCAGACGATTGTTGGACCATACAAAGGCACAATTCCATATTCGAACATACCAGAAGGTCCCAAAAAATAACATTTCTTATTGATTAGCAACTTATTTAAGATTTAAATCTTATTTGTCTTTATATTGCAAATTGTTATTATACAGAGACATTTTAGGGAAAATGATATTCAATATGTTCAAGTACATTTTCTTTTTGAAAAAAAAACCATCAAATGATGTATACATCAAAAGATTAATTGAGAAAAATGCAACAATATGATGACATTCTGCTGCAAATAACAACAAAAAGAGGTTTTACAGTATCTCAAAAACTACACCTGATAGAAAAAATTGAATGCATTTCCGAAATCAGCACCCTTGAGTTGGTATAAAATCAACTTCAAACCACATGGGGCAGATCACAATTTTGTTTTTGTTGACCAGTGTTATCAATGAGTCAAATTAGCACCTTTCTGATTCATTCGTGTTCAATTTTATCTCATTTCCCGACAGTCACTTCGTAAGTAACATGAGAACCATACATGGCCTTCCCTACAGTCACTTCACGCAGAACCACCTTACAGTTCACACGTAGTTCAAGCACTCCTTTTAGGTTGTTATTCTTTGTTATGTTTTTTTTACCTTGTGTCTGTTCCTAACATGGATAGAATTCAGTTGATGTTTTTAAGTGTTATTAATACATTGCACTACGATATCAGTGATGTATTTAACATGTTTCCTTAATGTATTAATTTTACTTTCTTCAGTGTACAAGGGTATTAATCGAAAATTCAGGGGAAAAATAAACTTACAAAGTTGCTCATTGAAATATTGTAGGCATCAGGATAGCACAAATTATTTCAGATTTGCATTTGGTCTGGTTTTCGGACCATTAATGATACTACAAATGGTTTTCTGACCATTATAATTTTCATTTGGTTTCAGACTATTAAGTATACTGCAGTTGGTTTCAGCCCCTTTCATTCATTTGGTTTCTGAACATTAATTGTACTACAAGTGTTTCAGATTTTTTAGAATTTTACTTGGTTTCAGATCCCCGCATATACATGGCAAAGCAAAACTTTCTATTACTGCTATTAAATATTCTATCAAAAAAGCAAAGCAATAAACTGACCGAGCCTTTAGAAGGAATTTCCCTCTCATTGTCAGAGGGTGAATTTCCACAATCTGTGGAAGCAATCACGTATACCCAAGAAGGGGTTAAGGGAGTGCCGTCCCTGTCGAAAATGTTGGCTAGACATACCAAGGTTATGGAGAAAGTTTGGAGGGAAATGACGAAATCTTGTAAGAGAATGAGAAAGGAATGTGGAGATCCTCCCCCTCCTCTTCTTCCTCTTCTCCACTTTTTCCTTCCCCACATGAAAAGGAAAAGATTAAGCGCAAGGTCAAGTGCATAAAAATTGCCAGGAACGAAGAACAAAATAAGGCGCAGATAACCTGATGCCAGTTGTTTTGGATGAGTTCGGCATGAGAGAAGTCAGACGGGGACTAACATAATCTAGTTGAAGAAAAGAGGCATAATGACGATAGGGGGTCCAGCTCGGTTGAAGGTGAGGCCATGGTAAAGGCAGCAAATGAGGAATGTGCGTTGAGTGAGGACCTTGCTGACACAGTTTTGGAAAGCCTCGCATAGTTAATAAATCAATATTTCTCTCAAGAAATGAAAGATGAAAAATGTAAGGGAAAGCAAGAAAAATACAAAAGGCCTTCAAGCTGCCCAAACCTTACCACATGCATGACAAATAAAGACATTTGGCAGGTTTTAAAAAAACACCAATAAGAAAATTGATGCTGAGCATACAACAGTATGAAAATTCATCACTAGAGCAACAGTTGGCATAATTGAAGCTGTAGGAGACATACAAAGCACTAGAAAGAAGATGGTGTGTTAATGAAAAAGGCATTGTCAGGAATGTTAGATGCCAACGCTTTGCTGGGAACCGCACAGCAAAAAATTACATCTCAAAGAAAAATTGCTCACAGATCGTTTTTTCCCCTACGATGTAAGGGGAATGTGTGGGCTCCCAAGCGACGGAGCAAAATGGCTTTATGGAGATAATTTGAATGAAAGGAACAGCCCATAACACGTTTTCCCACGGCCAACGTAATGACAGAAGGCCTTTTTTAGGCAGAGGGACATCACGCGTTAGGAATCAACCACCAGCACGAGGGAACAAGGCTTACCATCCTCAAAACAAAGTGAAGAGGGTGGCATTTCAAAATTGAACCCCGCCCCACGATGTAGCAGATTTAGGCCTAGCGGTACACAGGTATGTAAAACCGTTGATTGTTTGCCAAATCAGTTTTTGAATCAACAAAATCGTATTTTAAGGCTGGGCAGATAAGAGAATACAATAAGGAATGGCAGAAATTGACAAGACGCAAATATTTTACAAATGGTTTAAAGGAATGAAGACAGCATTTGGTGACACAAAAGGAGATTTTAAAGCACATCTTAAAAATTCATTTCATAGGGATAAAGAAGAAATAGAAGCCGTTGATAAGGAACTAAAGGAATTAATAAGGAGAGGAGTTACTGAAAAATCAACATCGACCTGATAAATTTATATCTGGTATTTTTACAACACAAAAATCAGATGGATCATATAGAATCATTTTGAATCTGAAAGAATTTGATAAAAAAAAATAAAAATAAAAAAAGTGCAATACAAACAAATTTCAAATGGAGACTTTAAAAACAGGGCTGAGTCTGATTACCCCACATTGTTGGATGGCATGTGTAGATTTAGTATCAGCATATTATACTGACCCCATAGCTGATGAAGATAGGAAATTTCTGAAATTTAAGTGGATAGGAACATTGTTCTTGCAACAGGGTCATTCTCAGGGGCCCAGATGCTTTACAAAATTGACAAAGCCAATAAATGCATATCTTCATAATCTTGGTCATATAAGCACTGGCTTCCTTGCTGACTCATTACTAATTGCTACAACCAAGGAAGAATGCTTACATAATATCAGTGCATCTGTTGATATTTTCCAAAGAATCGGTTTTGTTGTTCACCCAACTAAATCTGTATTGATACCATCTCAAGAAATCAAATACCTGGGATTTATCATCAATTCTAGTATGCCGACAAACTTTAAAGTTTTTCAAGATGACATTGAGCGTTCCAAAGTGTCTGTAGGGTGGCCATCTGTGGTTCTCATGTTACTACTCCGTTCCAGTCGACAAACTCGATGAAATCAGAAACAATCATCACCTTACAGGTAAGCCTTGATTGTTTCTACAATTACATGACACAACAAAGTATGAATGAGAGACGATTCTTTTACTTTCCCTTCATAGTTATACATTACTCTCTTATTATATTATGTCTTCCTGACGTATACCAATGTATCAGTAAAAAAATTCTTACCATTGCGGACGCACACCAGTGTATCGGTAGTCCCT
>JAOYNN010443085.1:0-14987 GCA_025770095.1 Goniobranchus kuniei
TCTCTCACTCCTTGTCTGTCTGTCTGTCTACTAAGTCTACAATTCTCTTTAAATACATGTTCTCTAATCGACATACCAATTGATTAGTACCAATCTGCAACCATAACCTAAAGACAAAACGAAAGGCAGAATTATAGAGTACTTCATTCAAACCAGATTGCCACATGAATTCCTTACTCCCCAGCTCACTGAGACACGCTTAGACTGCGGAACAGAATCCCTGAAATTGTTACATGTAAATTATGTGTCATAAAAACCGATATATTGTTGACTATATTCCACCACAATTACAAATGAGTCTTTTTACGCCAAAACAGGAGAAGTTCCAACCTCTCTCAATATACTATAGATGGAGGCTATTCGGACATATTTTGAGACAAAACATCGAAACACCAGCTATTAAAGCAATGATAAGATACTTCAAATTAGAAGCTAGAAAACGTAAGGGAAGACCTAAAACATCAATCGTATCCATACTTAGACAAGACCTTAAAAAGTTGTCCCAAACCAAATGGGCTAGTAAATTAAATAGCCTCTCAAACCTCGAACATTTACGCCAGGTTGCTCAAAACAGGAAACATTGGAAACAGTTCATCTCGACTTTGTACAGATCCTATCAGGCGGAAGCGTCGGATGACACGACAGCGACGGGGATTTCAGTCAAGTAATTCTAGAATATACTCTCTCTTATCTGTGAGTAAGTCATTGTTGACCAGTGATTTGCTACTGCATATTATAGTAGCAAGTCACTGTTGTTGAATGAACATTGATATGATTAGAAGGGGAAAAAAATCCGGCATTATGCGAAATGGTCGACCTATAGGCCTCTATCTATTTTTTGGGAAAGTCGGTAATCTCTGTGTAGATCTACATTTATCATGAATGGAATGGTACTTGGTTCAGAAAAAAACCCAACAAGAAACAGGAGGGAAAGAAAAAAGCGAAACTGAAAAGAAGCTCTCTTTGAATAAAAAAAAAAGGGGGGGGGGTATTAAGATATTATGTTGTTTTGTTGTGGAAAACCGCAAAACAGGGTGCTGGTCATAAATTCTAATGACAGTACATTGTGTACATTGTATAAGGAGTCGTATCACCAAAGAGAGTGGATATTCATCGTCTTTGGTATCACGGTTCAGTAAAATTTGGTAAACGTTGGATATATAGATATTAGTAAGCTGAAGACAAAGCTGAAGTACTGAAACACTTTGATCGAAATCTTCAGCCCGGGACATGTTCATGCAGTTACTATGAGCAACCACGATGGCGGCCAAGACGCCGTACTCGAATTCACCACAAATTCATCTCTAGATCCAGATTATGTGCTTTGTTATAGGTTATAAACCTTAATCTTCTTCCATTTTTCATAGATCTATCTCAAGGAGTACAAAAATGGATGAAAGACATTGGTGGATCGCGGGAAAGATTCAGGAGAGCTTTAAGCTCGGGAGCTATGATAACCCAACCCTGTTGGAGGATTTTATGTGCGAGGAGACAACTTTAGCCAAAGTAAACAGATTCTTGAGAGCCGGTGGACCTTGCCGTTTATTTTTCTACTGCGAAAAATCAGATCTGACAGAATTGACAACTAGAGAGATCCATTGTACTGGAAACCTTGCATCCTTAAAAGATGTCGACCTGGAGAAAGTTACAATCCTCTATTTCTTGCGCAACAGAACAGAGAAAGATGTCGACCCCACAAGGATGGAGAGAGACATCTTCTGTGGAGAGCTCAAATCTAATACAATTGAGACCCTCAATTCTCTGCTTGCAGACATCTACATCCCACTCATTCGAGCACAGAAAAATTGGGGTCATTGTAATGAAGAGGGACAAAATAGTCTGATGCACAGTATGGACAAATTTGTTACTGCTTTAAATGAAACAGCGGCATCTATGTCTTCTTCAAGGCAATTGGTAAGCTTTCTTACACCTTACACTTTTATTTAGATTTGTGATTAAATTAGAGTTTTTCTTGAATGATCAAAGGCAAAATAGCTTTATTGCCTTTGCTGTCAAATTGAAACAACCTTGAATTTGAGGATGCTGAAAATATTTCCTTCTCTTCTTTCTCAGTTCCTGTTATTTTTGTAACAGTATCATGAATGTTGCAGAATCGCAAGTTTGGGTTCATAGGTATAGTTAGATGTAAGTAAGATGACCGGGATGGCTTAGTGTAGGAAAAAAACTCCAGAGCGGAAAAATTACGGGTTTTCTTTTCTATTTGATCAATGTAAACAGACTTTTTTTCTTCTCTCTACTGATGTTTTTTATGTAGGTATATGTAATG
Source organism: Goniobranchus kuniei (assembly GCA_025770095.1). Lineage (NCBI taxonomy): Eukaryota > Metazoa > Mollusca > Gastropoda > Nudibranchia > Chromodorididae > Goniobranchus > Goniobranchus kuniei. The sequence goes on from JAOYNN010443085.1 coordinate 2,288, forward strand.
TATTGGCTTGCAGTAGCCAAAGATAAAACCCTTGCCAAATATGTTATCAAGAACCTATTAAATTTGCCATGAGGACCTTCCCTTATCTGACTATCTAGAAAGGATGAGCAGAAGAGGATCCAACATCCCTCCTTTTCTTTGTGTATAGAAAGTAAAAGTAAAGAAGGCATTTATATAGCACACATTCCACGGCATAGCCATGCTCATGGCGCTTTACAATGACATTTTACTCCCTTGACCAACAGCAATACAGAACTTTAAGAACATGACTTACAGCCTGTTAGGCGCCAATACATTGTTTTCGGAGAGAGACAGTGCTGTCTTAACGGCTAGGTACTCATTCACACCTGAGTCGAGTGAGGTAAGTGAAGTAAAGTGTCTTACCCAGTGACACAACTCTGATGACTTGTGGTTATGAGCATGACCGTACACTAGCGAGGCTGAAACCCACACGGTCATGCACGCTTGTAATGACCATGGTGAATGCCTTTTGACGTCTCGTGCTGAGATGTGATCACCACGTAGCCATCGAAATCCCATTAAATCACAGTACAATAATAATTTGCATTTTGAATTTAAGCGTGGATGTGTTAAAGTCAATTTTGTTTTAAATGAACTTAATTTCTCCTTAAATCAAACTTTTTTCTCCTGAATGCTATTGCTATTAGTTTCTATCATCATTAGACTAGAACGGGGAGAAAAAACAAAATGTTTTTTGAAATTCAAGAAGCTTGTGACGTGTGAGAAAAATCCATGTTGATTTATGAAAATATGTTTGTCGTATCTCCTTGCACTTGAAAGCAAATTTTATCATTATGTTATCCTGATCCTACTCCAGATGTTGAGACAGCCTGAAAATGTCATAATCAATGACTTCAAGTTGCAGCGAGCAGCTGCTCTCGACCCTCACCTTATAGGCCAGTATGAGGAACTTGTCAACGAATGGATCAACACCATCGAGGCCATTATCAATGACACATCAGATGAGAGGTAAGAACATTTAAAGGCATCTCTGCTTTCCTTGATGCAAAAAAACTAAATTTACATCAGATCTGAAATGCAGCTTTTTTAAATTGAAATGAAAAACAGAGCTGAGGAAGCTGTCAGCTATTACACCATTGCTGAAAAAAAAAATTTAGCAGTTTATAAATTTGTGATTCTTAAACAAATTCTTAATTTTTATAATTCAAGAATTTGTACTTCAAGGCAGTGTTCAAAATTTATATCTCAGACCATTGCAACCCAAGCTGGAAATGTAAGAGTCTGAAGAAAATATGCTAATTTGATTATTCCGTGCTTAGATTCTTGTTATGACATTATTAAAAAAAGAAAAAAGATGATGGATGAAATTAATAACTTCTTGTTTTCTCAGATTTCTTGACCCAAATGCTGGACCCTTGTCTGAATTGGAAAGATGGCGTCGCAGACAACGCTTGTTGACGAGCATCACCGAACAACTGAAAGGAAAAGAGTGCAAGGCAGTCTTGGCAGTTCTGATCACTGCAAAATCACGTTTGCTCAAGAAATGGAAGATTACCGATGCTTGGTAAGAATAATTTATCAACATTGCAGTCCATACAAAAGAAACACCAAGGATGCTTGCAGTCAGACCCCCCTGGTTCCCCCCTCCCATACACATACACACACACACACACATGCATAAACATGCAGAGAAGATATTATTGCCTTGTTACGAAAGGTTACTTTTTAAAACAATATTATCAGGAATTTTATAAAGATAACTTTCATAAGAATCTCTAAGAATGGTTGAATATAAATATCAAAGAGAAGTGAATTCATCTCTATACTGAAAATGATGGAGGATATAAAGAATTCTAAGAAAATATAACGATTAATTATGTTCCTTTATTTTTATATGTCCTTCTTCCATGTCACTGACCCCATAGGTTTTAGATTTTAATTAATTTAATATAAACATGACATCAAGTTTACATTTAAAAGAGCTTGCATTTGTCTCATGATGGATTTAATGTTGGCTATGAAATGCAGAATTTCTAATGTGTGCTGAAATTTTCTGCCTCACAACAGCATCACTGACAGCATGAATGACACAAAGGACAAAGTCAAATATCTAGAATCCCTGAAGAGACATTTTGACCAAATGTACATGGATGCAAGTCCCTCCACTATCATGAATGTTGCTCTTCCAGGTTTAGCAAACACAATAAAACAGATGGACTCCATCTCACGATATTATGCCCGGACTGGTTTCCTTGGACTTCTCCTAACAAAGGTAGAAAGTTAATTTATCATTTGTCAAATTCTTTTCTTCCTCTTCTTGTATGGACTTATCCTAATTTAGGGCTATGGGTCATCACAGTAGTTCACCAATTTCTATATTTAAGATAGGTATTGGTATGAATTTGATGTGGGGTGCCCTTCCTAATGCAACCAAGCCCCGGATCCAGTCAGCTGGGAAAGAAGAGAAGAAAGGAAGGAATGATAGAAATTAATTTTGCCCAGGCAGCGCCTTTTAGCCAATCTTCTATAGGATTTTCAACTGCCGTGAGTTCTTTTACATCTGCATATTTCACATGGGACTTCCCAGTTTATCGTCCATTTTTGACACAACTAGACTCCCTGATCCTACCTTCCATAGGATACGGGAACAGGAACAATCTGAAAATGTAATTTTTCAAAAGCCAGCACCGATCTTGATTCACCTGGGGCCTTTGAAATCCTTAGGCGAGTGTCATATTTATTCTTTCATGGCTTATTCGTATAGTTTGAAAGGCTTCGTCTTGTTGAAAAAAAAAATCAAATAATGAATTTATTATAATGTACTACATGGAATTGCTAGAATTTTCGAAGACACATTTCAATGAAAAGAAATTGTTCAACTATATAAATGTTTTCATTGCAGGTCACAAATCAGTTGGTTCAATCATGCAAAGACCATGTCAAGCTTTGTACTCACAATGCTATTGAGGATAAAGATGAATTGTGGGATAGAATTGCTGATGAGGTTACAAACCGTGACCTCTTGAACCAGAGTGACCCCCAACAAAAGTTGCTCAACAGACAGGTTGAAAACAAACTCAGGGTAAAGCATTTTACTCCTTTAAGCAAGCACTGAGAATTTGCTTGCCCCAATTTTATTTGCCTATGGTGACAATGAAAATGAGCTTCAAAGCTTTGAATGAAAAACAGATGTTTGTGTAAATAATGAAAAGTTTATCATCTGATTGTTCTTTATTGTTTTTTATGCAGTGTGCAGTCAAAAAGAAAGATTCATGCTCATAATGAAGTCACTTTGTCAAATGCCGGGTTTTGTCTTCATGAATATTTCATTTTGAATTTATCATAATGTAGTATTGGAGATGCTGTTTTCTCAAATGTTCACACCAAACATTGTTATAAAGTTGCTGTTTATGTTTCTTATTTTAACATCCGAACAGACACCTCGAGCCAAATCTAAAGAGGTCAAGGAAACAGTGACCAATGAGGATTCACTGTATTACAGACTGCGATCTTGTTTAGCACTGCAGACCTACTTCCGTGAGTCACTACGTTCTTTGAGGGAGGCACTTGGTGCAACTCAAACTCTGTCACACTTTTCGTCTGTCAGCAGTTTCTCTACAGCCAACAATCCCTTAAAGTAAGTACATGATGCAGTACTTCCTCTCATACAGGGATGCTTTGCTCCCTCTCTGGACAATACGTAATGTTTGACAATTCAGGCTATCACGTGGTACTTGACTAATTCTGTAATAGGAGTAACATTTAAGTTTTATGATCCTTCTTCTCTCTTTCACCGAGTGGAGAAAAATGTTCCTAAAAATAAGACTTTTGTTGAGAACTGGAATGTAAAAGCATACATCAATATTTGAAACTCCATCGTAGTATATTTTTTAAGACGTTATCTTTCAACTTCTATGTTGAGAGACTTTTAGGGCCACTCTTTTTACCACCAATTTCATTCCTTCATTATGCTGAAATAAATTGAGCACAAAACACATTTGAAGCTCACTTAGTCATATGGAACTGATGACAAAATAATACTACATGTGTTGGAAAACCATGCATTTTATAGTACGTTCTGCAAGTCTCGTTCACGTTATCTTTTAAAATTTCTTGAAAATCCTTTTGTTATGTTAACATCGTAATTTTTGTGCATGCTGCTTTATACATGGTGATCCATTTATCATGCAACCCCTGAGACATCGGGAAAATCCAATAATTACCTTCAATCCTTATAGTAAGTGTTGAAAGTGCGTGCCTTGCAGACTTTCTAGATGAGGCCATAATCTTACATGATGAGATTTTGGTGTGCATTGAGGCCTATTGAGTGGGCTTTATAGAGGCCCCATGTGTTGCATTTTATGTGGATCACCCTGCATATATCTTTGACATAATGATTCTGTACTTTATTTGGCTATTTCTAGTTATAGTAATTATGTTCTTGTAATTTTTTTTTTTTTTAAATTTTATCCTGCTTTAAATTCTGATATCAGTTCTAATTCTATCAACCATACATCTTATTGATCCTCTTGGGCTATTATCCATTATGCACATAGCTTCAAATCTGATTAATCTGTTTTGGGTTTTTTTCTTTCAATATCAGACGTGGCACTGCTCCAGGATCACGAGGCAATCAGTCTTCCCCGTCTAAGAGAGGTGCCGATGTCTCCGGTCATGGCGTTCCAATTGCAGACGAAGATGCCATTATGTCTCACATGGATAATTTTTGCTCTAGAATCAGGCAGGTGTTGGAGGTTATCAACACCATGGCTCAGTTTAGCAGGTAGGAATCTTCTGCATATTTTAGAGAAATTTTTATTGTTTTAATGTAAAATTGCAGATGAAGATGCAGTTACATCCCTTATGAATAATTTTTGGTCAAAGTAAGGCAAGGATTGGAGGCAATTTATATATTGGCTCAGTTTAGCAGGTATGAATCAAGAGCTTCTCCTTCATAATTTAGAGAAACTTTTTAGTTTTTTGACTTGATTACAGTTTCAGTAAAGTTCTGGTAGGAAATCCTTGCTTCTTGACCAAAGAAAGATTTAGTACTTTATGAAACAAATTTTTTTACCTCTTGATGATATTGTTACTAAAGTCTGATGGGAATTCTTCACCCAAAGAAAGGGGTTTTATTCCTATAATCTAGAGGTAACAATTTTTTTCTGGGACTTCCTCAAACAAAGAGAGAGGATAATTTGATAATTGATGAAACTTTTCTTTTCACTTCCTTACAGTGTTAGTAAAGATCTGGTAGGAATTCTCCGACTAGGGAAAAAGGATTTTGCACATGATGACACAAAATATTTTTCTCTTGATTACAGTGGTAGTAAAGTTCTGATAGGAATTCCCAACAAACGGCTTGATACATGACACAAATTTCTTTTCACTTGATTACAGTGGTAGTAAAGTTCTGTAAGGAATTCCCAACGAAGGGCTTGATACATGACACAAATTTCTCTTCACTTGATTACAGTGGTAGTAAAGTTCTGATAGGAATTCCCAACAAACGGCTTGATACATGACACAAATTTCTTTTCACTTGATTACAGTGGTAGTAAAGTTCTGATAGGAATTCCCAACGAAGGGCTTGATACATGACACAAAGTTCTTTTCACTTGATTACAGTGGTAGTAAAGTTCTGATAGGAATTCCCAACAAAGGGCTTGATACATGACACAAATTTCTCTTCACGACCTTACAGTGTTAGCAAAGGTCTGGTAGGAATTCCCCGACAAAGGAAAAAGGATTTTGTACTTCATGACACCAATGTTTTTTGTTTACTTGTTTACAGTGTTAGCAAAGGTCTGGTTGGCATTCCTCGACCAAGGAAAGAGGATTTAGTTCTAGACGACACATCTGAGCCTGATTATAAACAGCAGAAGAAAGTCAAGGACCCGCTCACAGGTGAATGGTTTAGAAAAACACACAGTATTGTTGATTGGTGTAGTGATTTCCTCAATATAAATTTCGTGATGTCATTAAGTAGGAAATTGATTTACATGGTTGATCAAAACAACAGTTATAAAGCAAAAAATTAGGGTTGGTAAAAATGCAAAAAAGACAACTTGTCGAAAGTGTACTCTCATTCAGTTAAGCATCTGAATTGTCATGAACTCTCACAGTTCTTCGACCTCTACTCCTTTTATTTCTACACAAACTTTCAGTTACAACGATTTTACTAACCAAGTAGTTCACACTTCTCTTAGACCAGTTTTTATTTGGAGATTATTTTTTTAATTCGAGAAACCCTCCAACCTTTTTCCTTACAGACAGCCTCAATACAAAAAAAAAAAAATTAAGATTGCATCTATATAGCGCTTTACACCGTTATACGAACAGTCTCTAAGCTCTTTACAATACTTTATCCCCTATCAGGCATACTCCCTGGGGAGTATAGGATAAAGTGTGGCAAATTTTATGTAACGATACCAGCCTATTGCTAGGTACTCATTTAGCACCTGAGTCAAGTGAAGCAATTGAGGTAAATTTTTTTGCTTAAGGAAAAAACACAAGTAGTTACCAGTGGGAATCGAACTCGGGACCTCCAAGTCCCAAGCCGACGCCTTTACCATTGAGCCATCTGTGCCCCTAAATTTTATCTGATGAACTAAAAACCTGGTGGTACTTGCTAACAATAATTACGTAAAACTGTTTCTTACTTTTACAAGATTACAGGTAGATCCAGACTGACATTTAGATTTAGATTTTGTTCTTGATTGCTTGAAGCATAATAGAAATAAAAAATCTGTTGAAGTTGAACTTTCACCACACTTCACTTTAAGTGGAAATAGGTTTGAATAGAGAGTGTGTTGATTTGATGCAATTTAAAGAAGAAGTAGGCTTCTTTTGGTGTCGTCTGCTTAACTCAGGTAAGAAAAAAATTAGGATTAAAGAGGAGAACAGGATTCGATCGGGGAGCAATCAATATTTCACTGTTTTATGCCAGATAAGATTAGGCGCAAAACTAATCCAAATTCCACTAGCTGAATTAACAATTTCAAACATAATGATCAGAACTTTATGAAATTTGATATATGACTTGACATATAATTAACCGTTCTCATGCAAAATTTCTTTATGATTGCATAAAATATCTTTGAGATATTAAATGTCAAAGTTGGGGTATTTTTTTCTGGGACACCCAATATTTATATGTGTGGGATATATATAATATGTAATTCCTTCAAGGTTTGTTATATATTTTCAAAATCTACATTTTGATATGTCCATCTATCTAAACAGAATTGTTGGAAAGGCAAGATGAGGAGGAGGATGAATTTGCCCCTCCACCCATTCATGTCACCTCAGCCCCAGATCGCCCTCTCCACGCAATTGATGAGGATGAGGAACAAGCCCAGAGTGACCATGTGGACACCATAAAAACGGGGAGTAACACGGCAAGAACACCAGCCAATGAGATGTTTGACACCGGGAACTCAGGCTACAAGGGACTCTCAGAGGAAGAGTTGGATATTCTGCGTATGGCGTGTTTTTCTTCACCTTTATCTGAATGTTTAGTTTTGTTTAAATAAGGAAGAAAAGACTATTCTTTTTGTTGTGATAAACAATACTTTCTGGTTGGTTCATCATCATCATCATCATCATCATCATCATCATCATTTGTCGCTTATCGTCTATGGGAACAGCACGCTGTCTGGCAAGCACTGGTATAGCTACGTGTAGGCTATTGAGGCTAAGCCACACCTTTAAATTGTTTGATTATCTGCTTAAAATTATACCAGAAAAGGTATTTTTAACATTCTGTTATCCTACCTTAATTTTCATAGAATGGTCATTCCCACAAGATTTAGCCTTGCTAAGGATGAGGCCCGCACTGCAATAGCCAATCAGAAGAGACTGCGCTTCGCTGCACCACAACATTAGTCAATCTATACAACCGAGGCTAAAATGTGTAAGCCTCTTTCCCATGACCGCTCACATTGAATCTTTATGGTATCGTTCCAGATAAGGGTAGAGCGAATATTTCCATCGATAAGTGACTCGATAAAGGCTGGCATTGAGGTTTCAGCTGATCAGCCTCAATGCTTTTTAATTCGTTCTATCACAGGTTCTATGTACAAAGGATTTACGTTCTTGAATCGTATGCGCCGAATAATGGGCGATACGAGCACGATGAGACCTGATTTAGGCGTAGAGCATCCTAGAGCGTGTCAGTCAGTTGACCTCCCTCTTCTCTTGACTTAATAGGTCTACACGATCTATGTCTAATCCAGATCGAGATATAGATACATGTCATATATACATTTACTTACAAGACGACGACTGGTTCTGACTCAACGAAGACGGTAAGCTTAATAATAATTAAATAAAGTATAATTGTAAACTTGATCATCTATCCCTTTCAAAGTGAGCAGTGCGAAGTAATATAGAATAGGCCAGTATTATGACTGGATGACTAGTTGTTATCAACACATGTAATATTGGCTCGGAATAAGAAGCCACATGTCTCTGACAAGCCTAGCTATGCCACTGGTAGCAAGTCTTCCCATCTCAGTGGATTTGATTCTCGTCCATTCTTCCACATCTTGCACTTACCTTTGTGCTAGATATCCTTTTCTTCTCTTAGTCTTTAGTCTTAGTCTTAATCTTAGTCTTAGTCTTAGTCTTAGTCTTTGTCTTAATCTTAATCTTAGTCTTAGTCTTTGTCTTAGTCTTTGTCCTAGTCTTAGTCTTAGTGTTAGTCTTCAAATTGGCTGACTGACTCAGATTATCTGAGTATGAATGTCAACGCGCGAATTTCAACTTATGCTTAAAATATTTTAGCTAGTATTTAGTTCTTAAAGTGATGTTCTTAAGTTGTTTCTTGAAATCTTCAGTACTATTACTTAGTTTCATTGTATTTGGTAGACTATTCCACAACCTGATTGTACTAGGAAAATAGGAATACAGGTGACGATTTGCTCCTTCTTTGGCTTCCGTTAAGTGACTTACCAGTGCTGTATGGTTAAGACTGATGTAATGAATTCATTCATCATCACTTGCAAGTAAGCATGTTCATAGATAGGTAGAGAAGGGTAACAGCACAACTTTTTTGTTCAGGAGACAAGCAACGACTGATTTATGGTGGTAAAACCAGATAGGGATTGGCAAGGCTCAATAATGACGGTGGGCCTTGGAATGCATTATTAAGGATAGCATACATGGAACGATACTGGTACTTGACAATTTTAAGTTTTTATTTTCATTGATTAATTCTCTTCATTTATTTGTGTCTTCTTTGCAGGAGAGTATTATCCGGAAGATGAGGAAACTGAAGGCCCCAGTGTTACAACTGTGGTCGAGAAGCATGTAGCCAAGATGAACGAGGTGATGAAGGAACACGTCACCACCAAAACCATGCTTGATGTTGAGTCAAAGGTACTCATTTACACTTCTGTGTGTTATCGTGTATTTTGCTTTGAAGGTATTTTCTGGTTACTATGTAAAGCTCCCCCAAGCACTATTTAACGCCCTTGACTGCAAGGGGTATGTGGCTATGGTAACATCACTGTGCCAGAGAATTCATAGGGCCTAACTTCACTTCCTATAGTTGAAGATGTTGAATCTAAGCTTTTTACCAGTTCAATGGCCTAGCTTCACTTCCTATTGTAGAAGATGTTGAATCCAAGCTTTTTACCAGTTCAATGGCCTAGCTTCACTTCCTATTGTAGAAGATGTTGAATCTAAGCTTTTTACCAGTTCAATGGCCTAGCTTCACTTCCTATTGTTGAAGATGTTGAATCCAAGCTTTTTACCGGTTCAATGGCCTAGTGGTAGAGTGTCTGCCTCAGAACCAGGAGGTCACAGTTTCAAATCCCCGGACAGCCATACCTACTGAAGTAATGGTTTAGCAGAGTCAACTCTCCTCGTCCTAAGGACTAAGCGCGCTACTTTCTTTTGCACTACCTGCAAGGCATGGAGATTCTTGTGATCTGTGATGACCAGAAGGAAATTGCCGTAATTAAGTGAAAATAAGGGAATGAACGAGAACTGACATTTTTCAAAGTGCCATGAACATGGTTATGTCATGGAATGAGGGCTTTACAAAATGCCATCTTTTGTTACTGTTAAAGTGAGTAGCTACAAGATAATTTGTCTTTCTTTTCAGGACAAAGACAGGTTTGATGCCCACTACAGCCTGTTCCAGGGCACAGTACAAGACCTGGAGAAGTTCCTGGGAGCCTACCTGCATGTCATATTCATGCGTAAAATGAAGACACAGCAAGGCTTGGATGTCATCATAAAGTGAGTAATGTTTCTCAACAGATTTTAATCAGAGTGAAGTGCTTGCAATATTTGACTGACTGACTTAAATCCCCTTCGCTGAAGTGTCATCCGATGCTTCCACGTGGGAGGATCTGTACAAGGTTGAGATTAAGTGTTTTCAATGTTTCCTTGAGGAACCTGGTATAAATGTTTGAGGTCTGAGAGGCTATTTGATTTATTAGGCCACTTTTTTTTAAATCCTTTTTAAAGTCTTGTCTGAGTGTAGAAGCGATTGATGTTTTGGTCTTAATTAACCTTTTCTAGCTTCTGGTCTGAAGTATCTCATCATTGCTTTATCAGCAATTTATTATTAATGATGGGAAACCTGGCAACTGATAAACTGATTATTGTTAAAAGGCCTGAGAAGGCTTGCAATGTACATACGAGTACAATACAGATGCCATTTTTACTCATCTTTCCTTTTGCTTAAGGTTTTTGCCAATTGCAAATCGGCCTGGGATCCGTGGAACTGTTGCCGAAAAATACGTTGAAATCTTTGGTTGGTACGAAGGAGATCTGGAAGAAGTGCAAAGGATTTATGAAAAGCATAAGGTGAGGAATTTTGAACTGCAATTTCAAGCAGCCGGAGTAAAGTTTAGCGAGATTAGGGATGTACTTATGAAAGACTAATGTTGAGAGTGAGTTTCCATTTACTTTATGTTGACCTCGAAGATGTACAAAAAATGTATGGAAAAACTTAAAGTTAAGTATTTGAACCACAGTTTTATACAGCTGGATGAAACTGAAGACAGATCAATGATGTAAGTATTAAAAATAAGAAAATGAGAATAAGCTTCCGTTTACATTATTTCTGTGACCTTTAATCTTTTATTACATCAAAAGTGTATAAAGATTTACACATTTACTTTGCATTTATATTTTTAGGAATTTGAATGTGAAGGCATCAAACTTAAGATATCACAGCTTTCTTTTAAAAGATTTATTTCATCATAAAGTAAAGTAAAGTAAAGTTAGTCCCGTACCCATGACTGAGTGTAGGGGAATTAGGGGTAGAGCCCTGATTATACTAGGTGTATGGCATAATGTGGTAGTTTGCCATTGCTTTCCATGCCGACTTTACTTTTGCCAAGTTTAGAAAGACCAAGCAACCCATTTATACTGCTAGGTGAACAGGGAGCCCCGAAAAAAATCCACTGCCCGGCTGGGTTCGAACTCAGGTCACCTCGCATGGCAGTCAGCCGCTCTACCAACTGAGCTACTGGGCCACCATTTGATCATAGCGAAAAGAAAAACACGAGGTGTTCAAGATTTTCTTTTTTATTTTGTTCTTATACATATTCCATCTTGTTATTCTATATCTATGAAGTATTTTGAGTAATTTCCTTTCAGTGTATGAAAATTACATATATGAGTATATGTGTTTTAGGTTCTATTCTGTTTTCATACTCCGCCCTCTTTTTCCTCTATGTTGAGTTCTTTTAAAATTTGTTTTGAAAACAGCCTCTTGGTATGCTTACTTGATCTTCACGTTACCATCTCCCAGTCATAATGCATGATTTGTAAATGTTTTGTAACTATTTCAAAAGTGCCTTAGGAGCAGATTAGGAATTTTAAACATACATTAGATCTCTCTCTAGGTCACCATAAGAAATCTCCAGTGTTGATCTTTAAAAATCAAGAAAAGAAAATAATTTATATAACCGTAAATTTCCGTTACCAATGACAGGAAAATCCCATTATGGTACGAAATGCTCCACCTGTTGCTGGCGCTATTTACTGGTCCAGGCAGCTGCTGAAGAGAATTGAGGATCCCATGAAAATCTTCAGAGATAACAAGGCAGTGACATCCCTTGCTGACTTTGGACGCCAGGTCAGAATCTACAACCGCCTCGCCACGGCTCTCGTCACCTTTGAGAGCTTGTGGTTCACTCAGTGGAAGAACAACATAGAGCAAGCGAGAAGCGGACTGAGAGCAACCCTTTTCATTTTGCATCCTCAGACTGGGGAGATCACCGTCAATGCTGATGACAGGTGAGTCAAGGAATGAAAAATAATAATATTCCTCCTTTGGAGATAAGAAACTAAAGCATTGAACAATTTCATACTTATAAGTATCTAGACGTCACCATTGATGATAAGCTCACTTGGGCAAATCATATTGAAAATGTGAAAAGTAAATGAAATAAGCATCTGTATTTTGTCACAAAGATGGGGCAATTTAAAGTGGATAGATATTTATAACAATATTTTACAGATCAAGCATAGAAAGTGTTATAACATTTTGTAAATCGTCCTGGGGTGGGAACAATTAAAAAAGTTGACGTCAAGTCTGCATCCTAATTGATATCGTCAATTGATATATGTAAGTGTAAGTCAAGCACAATGACATATTATGATGGTGTGTGTGTGTGTGTGTGTGTGTGTGTGAGAGAGAGAGAGAGAGGGAGAGAGAGAGAGAGAGAGAGAGAGAGAGAGAGAGAGAGAGAGA
>JAOYNN010444195.1:0-29214 GCA_025770095.1 Goniobranchus kuniei
CCGCAATAGCAGGCCGACTTGTCTGACAAAAACCAGTTGTCTATTTTGTTTTCATAAATTGACTACTAGAAACTGTATCCATCTGGTACAAACAGAAGTATATGATTAACACAACTTACTATGATTAATCATCATTATGATGACTAAAAGTAACATCAAGTGGTAACTTTAAAGAGGCTGATCATCACAGTTTTTTTCCATTCATCTCACAAACTTAAAACATGCAGATACGTCGGTCTACCATTGGAGGGCAGTATTGCTGTAGCTATTGACACACACTCATTTGCACCAGAGTGGAGTACAGGAATTTCAACTACAACTGCTCCCCAACAGTATACCTTTGCTAAGATCAGAATCCATGCAATGTCCTTTCTCTTGATTATGAGCTCACAACCACCATATCACCTCTCACACTTTGTCATTTATAACCAGATGACTTAAGATGAATTAGAATGAATCCTTCTTGAAATTAGAATAGAATGATACAAACTTTGTTTCAGTGCTCATAGTTTTTGAGAATTATCATTATATTGTAAACTATGTTGAAATTTTGGCTTGAAGAGCATGCAAAGGCTGACTACTTCACATCCTGAAAATTTTGAAATTAAGGTGGGAAAGTGAATTTATGCAAATCTTTTTCTGTTCACTTTGTTTAATTTTGATAGAAATCATATGCAAATGTAAGTATTTCATCTCTTAGATATGTCTAGAACTGGTAGATTAGAAATATAAACTGCGAAAAATATTCAAAGGAAAGATAAGGTAGTGGAATGAGAGATCTCATGTTAACTTTGTTTGAAATTATGAAATGATTTATGCATAAAAATTGAGGTTAGTGTACTTTCTAGAAATTCTCAGAGGCCTATATATAACAAAGCACACGAGTGTTGGAGTGTGTATTTGAACCATGCTTTCATATCTTTTTCATTCAATTGTTTTCAGATGAATTTGAAGATATCATCAAGCACACCACCCTCCATGCCCAAATTCCCTTTAACTTTGACTGTGATTTCATTAAACTTCATTTCGGTAAAGACAAGTCCCGCAAAGTCAGTTACCAGGAATTCACCCAGCTCATTCATGTATGTTTGCTAAGTTCATGTATTTATTTAAACTCTGTTTGAAAACATTTTGCTTGTCTGCTTTGTTTGACACAAAAGTTTTGATGGGAAGGACTTTGAAATTATTTCTATACATTACTATTTAAAGATGCTATTTTCAGATTAAAATGTAGACTAGATGATTTTCAAAGTCAGAATGTTTTCCAAAGAATATTTATAATTGTTTTCTCTCAAAAATTAACAACCATTTAATAGGTCAAATAAGAATGGCATTTTCCTCTCAACAGGTTGTATCTGTTATTATCCATTGTTATTACAAACCCCAAAAGTTTAAAAGTGCTGTGTTTTAGGTAGTGTAGCTATTACCTGTACATAAAGTTTTGGATTTTGTATTACTGTTTAACTTAGCTGTGATGTTTTTTTTCTTTTTCTTTTTCTTGTTTTTTTTTGTTTTGTTTTTTTTGTGGTTATAGTGGGTTCACTTTGATGTGAAAAAGAAACTCAGGCATTCTGTCTTCAGAATATTATAGATTGTGAATTTGAGATTTTATCCCCAAATTGGGAACCTTCTTATGTTCACACCTTTTGTTTTATCGTTTGACAGGACTTTCACGAGGAGCATGCCTGGCAGGCCTTTAGAGGCTGTGACAAGGATAAGAATGGCTACATTTCTGCCAAGGATTTTGAGGAAATCATGTTATCTTTGAAAAGCCATCTGCTGACCCCTTTTGTGAAGGAAAATCTCATCACAGTGAGTGTAGCTTATGGTTGAAAAAGGCTCTCTCCTGACCTGAAAGTGTATTTCAAACTCTAGATGCTACTCCCTGACCAGAGTTTACGATCATGCAAAGACAGTCGTGCAGAAGTTTTTAGATCTTTTTTTTTCTATCAAGTTGACATCATTTCCAGTTGAATTGAATTTCTTCAAAGAAACAGCCCAATTTTTTTAAAATTCAAAAAGCTACCTATTACTGAGCATCTTTTTCCAGATTGAGATTCAAAGTAAGGATCATAGGCAGCATAAAAAAAATTCTGGAATTGTCAAGGCAAGACCCATGGTAAAATATAACTATTTGTCATGAGGCTATAGAGGAATGAATTACTGCACATATTTTCATCATATTATACACATTACGAAGTCAAAAAGAGCTCAAGGACAGTCACTTAATAGGTGCGTCAAATGAAGGGAGTGAGGGAGGAACATGTCGATCTGTGCCTATTTCAGGCGAGACATATGACGCTGAGGATGATTACCTTACCTTACCGCTCCAATGAGGTCCTTGGGAATGCTATCCCCTGGATCGTCACAGCCCAGACATGGTGTTGGAAAGCAGTCCTGTCCGAAGGGAGTTTTCCAGCCTGAGAGATGCTTATTTCCAGCCAGCTTTCAATGTCATCCTTCAACTGTCATCTCAATCATCTCCTTGTTCTTTTACCTTCTATTTTCCCTTCTGTCACGCCTTTTTTTTAAAACAGATGTGTCTTTTAACGTGGCCAAAATAAGTCAATTTTTGCTTTTTGATATGTTTCATCAAATGGCTACTTTGTATTCTAGTCTCCTCATAACTTCTACATTTGTTACTTTTTGTATCCATGCAATGTTTAGGATTGTCCTGTAGCATGACATTTCAAAGCCATCTATTCTATTGATGTCATTTTGATGTAGGGTCCCGGCTTCAAACCGGTATAGGGCAACTTATGATTCGTAGAGCTTAGTTGTTAAATTCTGACCCTTCCAAATGTTTTTCATACTCTTAAATTTCTGCTAATTGTTTCCTTATTTCATTATTTGAGTCCCTTTTATTTCATTATTTGAGTCCCTATTCTGGTTAAATGTAGTTCCAAGATACTCAAATTGGATGATCTTGAAACCAAGTGCACAGTGAAAACTGATTTTAACTCTCAGAAATTCAATTGATGGTTTTACCTTCATTTCCAAATGTGTCTTTTACTGACTGATACAAAAAGAATGCACCACATAGTAGACTTGGATATTAATTGATCTACATGAGTTATATCGTATTGATGAGGATCCAGCTAAGGGTTTGGGTAATCATTTACACAGCCAATGTGAACCTGAGGGACATCGATCTTACACATCTCTTGTTTATTGATTCCCCCATCTAGGAATGAGTCCAGCAGTGTTAAATTAGTCGGAGGTAGAATGGCCAAAATTGGTTTCTGGATGTCTTCTTATTCAGGTTAACTTTTAGTCAGTATCATAAAATAGGGAGATATTGTGAATGTGTGTTCAGCAAATGCATGTTGTTCTAGCTTTCAGATCTCTTATTAATGTCATATTCAGCTATAGCATAAGTTTATGATCAGTGAATATGAATTCTGTATTGCTTGTATTTTTCTTTAAATTCAAGATTCAAGATTCCTTTTATTCATTCCTATTGGGAAATTCATTCTGAGTACATGCTAAACATATAATATAATACGTAATACACTAATAAATGATAACGTAGAACAAACAATTAATTACCTACATGTAACACAACATACTCCCAAGTATTCATCAAAAATAACGAGTCCTTTATGGAATGGCGTTGCTTGGAGATGCCTTATAGGAGATGGGATAAAAGAATGTTTGTATCTCAAATTGTCCTTCATGTGGAAATAGTGTAATCTTGATGATAGCCATGGTCAATTTTTTAACTTTCTTTCAGGTAGTCCGCGGTGGAGAGCACACCCGTCAGATCAGCTATGCCTATTTCACTGCTTTTATTTCTCTCCTCAACAACATTGAGTTAGTGAAAAAAATTTTCCTGACCGCTACGCGAAGGGACACACACAAGTCTCTCCATAAGGGTAATTTTTTATTTTTATATTGCTGTTGTCTTTGACCTTGCATCCCGTATTAAGATTCTACATTCTGTCATCGTGTTTGTATAAAAGTAACTTGAATTTGAAACTAAATGTGAATATTGCACACAGCCAAATTGATTGGAACTCTGCCTACCTAATACAATGAGCTATTATAAGAAGATTGACTTAAGATAAGTTTAGACTATTCTGAAATCAGAACGCACGGCAAGTAGAAATCAGAACGTTCAGTGCATTCCGATTTCCGCTTCAATTTCTATCCTGATTTCCTCTACAAAAAGATTTTTGTTTACACAAGGGATGTTATGACCAAGATCTTGAGCATATCTAGATCTAGAACTCCTGTAAAGGCAATGTTGCAGTTCAATAAATAGATCTAGATTTACTGTTCTTGTCTAAACTCATTGTCTAAACTGTCACTGATAAATAAAGATATTTTAGATCTAGATCTAGAGCTCCTGTGATAGCAAGGCTGAAGTTCAGATAGGCCAAGGCTATCTAGATCTAGATCTGCAGCTCCAGTGATTGCAACCTTGCTATCACAGGCGCTCCAGGTCTATTTATTGAACTGCAACATTGGTTCTGACATCTTTGTTGTGGTACTGCGGGCTTTTTGTGTCCCATAACTCAAACTCTGCCTCAAATAGTGTGATGAACTGCTCATTCACCACCAATTTCATCGCCGGTTTGCTTGAACTTTTTATTCCAAAATCAGAACGGAAATAAAAAGCGTTCTATTCCAGAAAATGAGGGGAAATAAGAAAGAGAAAACATAAAGGGGCCTGTTCTGTTGTGATATATTGCAGAAAGTCATTTTTGTTTACACTGTTCTGAAATCAGAATTCTGATTTCAGAACAGTGTAAACCCACCTTTAGGAATGTTATGGAATGAAACAAGAGTTTTACAAACATATAAATATATTGTGCGGCTTCATAGTCTTGTGGTAGACAGTTTGCTTAGCAACCATGAGGTTGTGGTTCGAATCGCACCTGGTGTGGTGCGAAGTTGAATTCTTGGAAAAGGCTCTTCATTCACATTTTCTCACACTTCTTTTTCTTCAGGTACCTTGTCTGAAACAGACATTGGCGATCATGTTCTTCCACTCATACCTGTCCTCAGATAACCTTATAAGGTCGTTGTTGCTACCGTTCTGTATTGCCCACGACTTAAGACTTTCAATAAAAGTTATTTTCACACACTCAGGTGTAAAAGGAGTTCCTTGCTGTTAACAGCATTGTCCCTGCTGGAAAAAAATTATGCTCTCACCTAACATGTGGCTTGTTGTTCTTTATGTTATGTGTATCTGTTGGTTGGGGACCCCTTGTAAAGTGCTTTGAGTGCACTAAGTGTATATTGTGCTATATGAAAGCTCTCCTTTTTAAAAAGAAAAACTAAGCTGCCATAAGGAAAAACATACTTTCAAATGAATGATGAGAACCAGCACGTCCCATGCTGCGAACGTGATTGTGATGAATAATGGAGCATAGAGGCTGGACATATGGGTCCTTATATAACAAGCTTATCCACAGTTGGAAATTCAATAATCTTTCTTGGCAGCAATAAAACAAAATGTCTATTTTTCTTGAAAACTATTTCAATTCTAAGCTAGAGCAGGCTATATGCCAACTTTGTTATCCTGAGAACCATGATGTCTGAATCTGTGATACTCAGAATTTGGGAGAGACTACTTTGTATCGAATATGAATTTACCTTAATCTATATGAGGTCTGCCGTATTTGGCAGAACGTTTAGACTAGACTGAAATAAAATTCGTCAAATAATTTTTTTCCCCATGCGTATCTTTAAAAAAAAAAAAAATTACAGAGGAACTACTGTACCAGGCTCAAGAATTTTCTCAAATCACACCACTGGAAGTGGATATTCTCTATCAGCTTGCCTACATGCAATCTCAGAAAAGGTAATTTTGTTACCATAATGTTACTTAAGTAAAGTGTTTCAACGCTCAAGTGTAAAAGGAAGCCAATTCTGTCACATTAGAGTTGAAGGACATGTGCATCTTGAGGTGGCTGTTCTGGAACGGCTTTTCTTTCGTAGTTTAGTAGAATTGACCTAAATTATTTTTTGTTTTTTCGTTTTGATATGTTTTTGCCAATTGGTTTGAGAAATCTACTCTACAAGTTTCTTTGATTGGTTAGATGTTGCTTATATTAAGGTACAGCTGTTTTCACAGTCCTGATTGATTTATTGTGTTAACTCTGGGCATGCTTATGTCTTGAGGTGCTGTGAACAATGCTGGAATCTTAACCATGACCATCTTATGCCAGTCTTCTAACTTAAGCCCACAAAGAGTTGAAGATTGAGATGAAATTTTGATGTCAATGATGAAGACTTCATTCTTTTCAATTAAAAAACAACAACATTCTGTTTGTTAATAAAGTTGATGCTTTTTGTTGTTGTTTTTGTTAAAGAAGTTTTTCCATTACAGCTTCATTTACTGGAGTCTTTGAGAGCCCGGCTTATTGATGGAATACCACAACATCATTCCAGTTAAACATATTATCAATCATTCCACATTTGTTTACAGAAGAATTATTTTTCTTGGTTCTGACCAAGTGGTTGATTTGCATCCACTTAAAACAATCTTCTCCCAGTGCACAACAAAGTAAAATGAACAAATAAATGAGAGTACAGAATGAGAATGGACATAGCTCAAGCACAATGCCTTTCAAGGTAGAATGAAGGGAACATTTCATCTGCAGGTTATAAATCATTGGAGGCAATTTTAATAATAAGATAAATAGATAAAATATAACACTAATATATTTATGGGAAATATGTCTTCTGGCTTTTAACTGAAAACCAAGTGTTCACTGTATGATCAGCGCCGCAAAACGGAGGTAATTAGTGCTAATAACCTTGTCCATGGGTTGAATCACAATGCTTTTATTGAGAATCGAACCCATGACTTTTCAGTTGCAAGCCTAACGCACTACCTACTGTACCACTGTAGTTTACAGCATAAGCATGTACTTCATAGGTTTTCGACTGAAAGTATGCTATCTGTGTGGAGCTATGATGTTGTACAGAGAAAAGAATTGTTGTCAATTGCTATGATTTGAGGAAGATGCTATGAAGGCTCCATATTGTCTTTGAAATGTCAGATGTCATCATGATGTTTGGTATGAATGATGTTTGGTATGAATGATGTTTGTATGAATCATGTTTGTATGAATCATGTTTGGTATGAATCATGTTTGTATGAATCATGTTTGTATGAATGATGTTTTGGTACGATTGATGTTTGTAGGAATCATGTTTGTATGAATGATGTTTGGGATGAATGATGTTTGTATGAATCATGTTTGTATGAATCATGTTTTTATGAATCATGTTTGGTATGAATGATGTTTGTACGAATGATGTGTGTATGAATCATGTTTTTATGAATCATGTTTGGGATGAATCATGTTTGTGTGAATCATGTTTGTATGAATATGTTTGTTTGAATCATGTTTGTATGGATGATGTTTGGTATGAATCATATTTGGTATGAATCATATTTGTATGGATGATGTTTGTATGAATCATGTGTGTATGAATCAAGTTTGTATGAATCATGTTTGTATAAAAATTGATTACTGACCCCCACATGCCTGATTCTCATGTGTATTATTGTTTTCTGAACTTCCAGAATTTTTCTATTTTGTTTTTCTTTCTCTCTTATTGCTCAGAATAACATGGAAAAAAGTTATGAAAAGAAAATTTAAATATAAAACTAAAAGTTTTTCTGATTAATTTGAGATATATTGAGTGAAAGGTTTTGTTTAAAATGCGAATGGCACTCACAAAAAAGGAAGTGGGCCTATACAAGTTGATCAAGTTTGGGAAGGAAACCCAAGATGGATATCGTTTGTTTGGAAGCTGATGTGTGAGGAAGAATTAAATTATTTATTTCAACTCACGATACACTCCCCACTAGATATGAATATGAATCAAGAGTTTCAGAAATGCTTGTCCCACATACTGGCAGTTTAGACTCTATCCTTGATATCTCTATAGGTGTAAGTGCATATCAATTACACTTGACTCACACCCTACATTCAGGGTCTTGTTTATTTTCTGTTATGGTTTACAGTTGAGATTCTATTATCCAGGCAAAGGTGTGAGCATGAAACATCTGCCATGTTTTTTTAAAGCTTCCAGAGAGCAAGTTATAGTTATCTGAAACTTGAAAAAAACAAATATGTGCCCTTGACATAGAAAGTTCTAAGAAATTTGGATTTTTACATATAAATAACACATTTTCAACTTATCATGACATAGATTGATTGATTGATTGATTGTGGATTATGCCCAGTACATCCCATAGGGATGATCTCAGGGCTTTCATGACATAGATAACTGAAATGACTACCAGAAAAAAGGACATTAAAAACAATTAGTCTTTCTTGTAATTTTTATTTGAAATCTTAAATGCAGCTGTTATTTTGTTTTGTAAACTGGCTTTTGCCTTTGGGATAACACCATTTTTTTTAAAGGTAGTTTAAGTTGTTTAAGTAGCGGAGTGAAGATGATGCATACAGCAATTCAGTAGGAAGTACCACAGACATACTTGAATTTTACTTTTGTTGATTGAGTGTTAGCAACTTTGTACATTTTGTTTTTTTTGCGAAAGGGATTCTTTTCACATTACTGAAGTTGAAAATGTTTAACCACTTTCATTTTATTAAATTATTTTGTTTACATTGCTCTTTGCATTCAATTTCACCCAAACAACCGACAACGAATGAATGCATCAGGGATGTCAGTTCATCATCTGCCAGGTTGCCATCATGTTTGGTGTTGAAAGCACGTGTACTGTGTTCTCTCTATCTCTTTCTGTCTGTCTTGTGTGTCACTCAGTATTTGCCACGCTGTGTATTTTAGTTTATTTCTTCCTCTTAACAATTCATTAATCCAAACAAATTTTCCCTAATTTTTTACTGGCCTATGAAAC
Source organism: Goniobranchus kuniei (assembly GCA_025770095.1). Taxonomy (NCBI): domain Eukaryota; kingdom Metazoa; phylum Mollusca; class Gastropoda; order Nudibranchia; family Chromodorididae; genus Goniobranchus; species Goniobranchus kuniei. The sequence continues at coordinate 8,849 of JAOYNN010444195.1, forward strand.
AGAATCTAATTTTTAATGATCTTCTTTTCTCACCTTTGAAATGATTAATATATCATGAAAGCAAATAAATGTAGACATTTTTATAGTGCTTGAAAACACTTTCCCCCAAACTTTCAATTAAAATTACTTAAAAATTGAATAATTTTTACTGGATTTTTTTGTATCTGAATGAACAAATATTTTTAAAATATCACAAATATGAATACAAACAATATAAAAATGAATTCATTATGCAAGCGTTACAAGACCACATCAAATATTGCAATGTTACGTCAGAAATGTATGTCTTGATAGTTTGGAACATATGGACATATTCAGGTGATCCATGATTGCAGTTTTGTTGTGTTTTTTTTTTTTTTATCTCTGACCGTAATCTATTCTGTTTGGCCAAGGTGATGTGTATTTACATTTGGAAATGTGATAGATCAGTTCTTTTCAGTGAATTTCTCTTTCTATGTGACAAAACTTCGGAAGAGAGTAAATCCCACATTGAATAATTTATTGAATGTAAATCAGATGTAATGACAAAGGTCAGTTAAAACCAGTGAGTATGGAAATTAGTTAGGGTTGTTGCCCCATCCTGCTAAAAACTGAAGTTAATACATGTAAAGACCCTTAATTTCTGGTAGCAGATTGGACACAAATGAGGAAACATTGAATTGATCTACTACGTTTTGATAGTTCAAGCCCAAGTCATTATTTGTAAATAATCATTCAACATAAAGTCATGACACTTTGCATGCATAAAATCTCTTATAACGATACGTTGACCTCCGTCAAACTTCTTTGCAGTAGTGCTAGTGCTTCCAGTGTCTTTTCGCCTACCAGTTTTGGGTCTTTTTAGGGCCCACCTCCTTAAGCGGGATATTATATGGGAACTGCTTTGGTCATGTGTGCAAGGCAATCGCTCTCTTAGCCAAGAGCTTAGAGTTTGAATCCAGTCATGCCATGCTGCCTTGAATGTCAGAATGCGTGTTTTCTTTGGCTGCATGTATGTAGATTTGAGTCCGTATGAAAAGACTCTTTGGCCTTTGAAAACCCCTGAAAGAATTGGCTGATAAGGGCTGCCTGAGCTAGATTCATTCTTATGATTCTTTCCTCCATCCGCTCTCTCTTTTTGCAACCTTTGTCATGTCCAGAAGGGTATCGAGCATAAAACCCTTCCCAAAACGTGCTGGGCCTGTATATAAAAGGCTGGCCTCCTGTGGCCAGGATGAAGAAAATATGTCAAAAGCTTATACTAAGATATTGCATGTTTGAATAGATGTTGAATTATATCCAAATTTATTTTGATCTAGAAGTGATGTTGAATTGTGGCTCTTGATTGGGGGAAAAAAAAAAATCAGAAGTAGCCGGACCATGGAGGAGATGGCACAGGATAGAAACATGTAACAGGCTGCTGGCAAGGAGGCAAAGACTTCAAAGGATATGCCATGAGGAGAGGGGAAATAATTAGAAATAAAATACCTCTATATTCATCCCTGAAAGGAAATTTGTCTTTTGGCTTTTAACTGAAACCAAGCGTCAGCTGTCGGAACAGAGTGGTGAAATGGAGGAGACATTTAGTATTAATAACCTTGTCCAAGAGGCTAAATCACAATGCCCTTACCAGGAATTGAAACTGACCTCTTGTTTGCGAGTCCAAAGCACTACCCAATGTGATCGCTGTTTAAAAAAAAAATACGATGTTACATTTTCCAAGAACTGGCCTATAAATTCTGTAAACTGATTAACATTAACAAGTGACACCCCTCATGTCTGACAGGTATGAAAAGTGACACATTTTCCACTTTGATTTCTTTACTCACTGTGAATGAAATTAATAAGTATCATGGTGATTCTATCATTTATATTTGAAAATTGAAAAATCTCTCACTTGACTCAACCATAACCCTTTCAATGAACCTGTCATTCTCATTTTGAAATTAATTGACAAATATCTCACTGGATTCAACCATAACCCTTAATTTTGAACCATAACTAACAGTCATTTATGCCAAATCTTATAAATGCATTTTAAACTACTTAATATCAATTTCTGTGGTCATATGAAAACTAATTGTGATGGTTCTCCAAACAGACATTCCATTTAATCAGATTTCATCAGTGGCCAAGGATTCGTATGATTAAGACATATTTAATTTGTGGTTTTGTGTTTCAGTTCCATAGGTTGTATGTCTACTGTTAGAGATGTTTCCAAGGCCAGTGATTATTTTGATGTAAATTTAAATACTTCTCATAGCACCCTGAAAAACATCCAAGTTAGCTATTGAATGTGCCTTTAGTGCAAAATGTGAATCAAAACTTTCATTTTATATACTGTTTGATATTGACTTTGTTAAAATTAATTCTGCATGGTGTATCATGCTCATTAAAATACATGTGCATGTTTAGATGTTATGGTCTCTGTTGCTAAGATTGCTAAGGCCTGGTCTGTCTTATAGATTTTGAACATTGATCTTGCCCAGCTCTAGTCAGATTCCAGTGTTTTAGCTTTGACTTTGCTTGTAACGTTGTTTTATGCCAAGGCCCACCCAAGCCATTGGATAAAATATAAGATTACCTATTTCAAGTTTTCTGTTGGTTACATTGACCATGTCTTTGCTGATCCTTAGCCCTTGTCACCACATCCTAAGAACATTTAGACAACAACTGCTCTTCCCTTATGTTAGAAGACAAAAATAATGTCACCATTGTAATCTCTGATTGGCTTTCGTAATATACACAGTCCTGTTTGTTGGTTCATTTAGAAACGTAACTCTTCTAAATTGTACCTGTGTTCAATCATCTTTGCTTTCAGGAATTCCAAACATTCACTTCTGAACACACCACAAGATTGTAATAATCTGATCTCTCTCATTAATGACTTTCAGCTGATATAGGTTGGTGTTCAATTCTTTCAAATGGTATTTTTAAAGGCTTTTTTTGAAGGGGGCTCCATTCAGTCAAGTTCAGCACATCCTACTCCTTCACAACAAAGGCCACCATATCTTCCATGTTTCATCCGTATCCTCTCTTTGGTCTCACTGTTTTCCTTTTGCCTTGCCTGACATTGAGAACCGTAGCATTCTCTTACCAATACGCCCTTCACCTCTCCTTAAAACATGCCCAAACCATCTCAGTGTAGACCCTCTCACCATTTGTCCACACCTTCCAAAGCGGGTATTCCCTCTAAAACACTTATTTCTGGTTCTTAGCCAAGCTCGTTTCATCCAGTGGGATTTGTCTTCATTTCAGTCACCACAGTTTCTGACCTCTATAAATTCTTTTTGCCCTCTTGGTACCCTGTTGTTATGTGCCCTCTCCAGATTGATTAACACATGGTGTACATCCTTTTGGATTTCTCTATACTTCCTTCATTTTCTCAAAGCAAACAATGCATCTGTGGTAGCTCTTCCTGGCATTCACTTCTCTTTTCAACCTTGCTTTCACTACACTCAAATCTCCATGCTTGAGCTAATGGCCAATTATTATAGCTAACAAATGGTGTATCAGTATGCCTCGTCTGCCTTATTCAGGCATGGTCTCACTTCCTAGGATTTTATTTGAACAAATCTGTAAAGAACTCAAATGCCCAAATCTCCCAAGCACATCTCCTAGCCTCTGCTGGTATATTTTTCATCTTTCCTTTGGCCGTCCTTACTTCCTGATTTGGTCCAGAGCCTCATCTACGCCTCTGATGTCACCATCCTTACTTTGCATCTCATTTTTCTGATTCATGAGTGTCTTTACATATTCCTTCCATCTGTTACATTACCTTCTGAAGAATTAAGACATGCCTAAACACATCCTATGTCTGCTGATGATCTTTGCTGTCATGTTTTCTCTACTTGGCCAAACGGTGCATGCATTTCTCTCTTTCCTTATAGTTTACCCTCTCATACAGTTGATAACAGCTTTCCTGGTGGACTTCATTGTGTTCAGATGTACCTAGTTATACTCTGTCTCCTTTCACTGTCTCTCAAACTACTACTGTCCTGAATCTCCTCGTCTCACTACCGAGTATCTTTGTTCTCTTTCCTTCATTCAAATGTTATCTCAGGTACTTTTCCTGCAATGTCTCTCATCACGTTTCCATCACTGACCAGTCGCCTAGGCCTGTCATTATTGATAAGTGATTCTGCTTCTCCCCCTAAATCTCAAGCACCCTTTCTGAATTGGATCTCAATTAGATCCCTGTAATTTGATTTATGTTCCTTTTGATTCAGAAAATGAGAAGCCGAATGCTTCTTTTTTTCTCGTAGACCTGTCAAGCTCATCTAAAACAAAATTTACAACTCGTGACCTGTATACTACAGCCACATGCGTTATATTCAGATGACATTTTTTAAACTCTCCACCAGAAAACTTGATGTGCTTTGGATGCTTTTGAAAAAATACATTGCTATAGTAGCTGTAGCGCTTTTCCGAATTGAATGCTTATGATGCACCTCCCAGCACATTGTGCACTTATTTGATGTATGGTGTCCAATAGATGGGGTGATGAAAAGGGATTGTCTTTGGGGTGGGGTTGGGTTGGGGGTGGGGGGTAGCTTAAAAGGTTTTTACTTTTGTGACCCTTCTGTGTAATGGGCCACGAAACTTTCCTTAGTTGTACCTCTGCCATTTATGTTTTGCTGAATTGAACATGATGTGGAAATCTTCATAGATTTATCATTTTTATTCATTGCCCTTATTGTGTATGTTGAGCTTTGTTGATAGTCGTACAGTTTTATTCTATGAGGCTCATAGCTGTGCAGTATCGTTCATTGATGCACCTTGCCATGTCAGTTTTGTTTGTCCAAGTTCTAGTCCTAAACATCCAACATTTTGTCATTTTAAAGACATTGAGCGACAAAATGTATGATGCAGATATGTAAATAATATAATGTCAATTTTTCCCACTCTGAAATATGCATCTGTACATATGAAGTTATAATTAATCTCTTCTTTTTTTTTCTTTTATTTATTTTAACAGCTAACCTCAGATTGCGCTATTGAGTTCTCTTATTAGGTAGTGATAAAATAGTTTCATCTGATAACCTGAAATATTCTTTTGTTTCAAAAACTGACAATCAATCTTATATCACACAAAACATATTTCGCATGCTAGTTATTGAATTGGACTTTAATGGTCGGTTTCTGGACGTTGTGGGGTTTCTCGTGGTACTGTCACAAAATCGGTCTCAAATCTTTACATTTATCACTTTTTTTAAATTCTTGATTGCCACATTGTCAATTATCCTGCCTAACCAGAACATTCATTGACCATTATTGGGTATTATGCAGCCTGTTGATGGCATGACACATCTCACATAGATTGAACTTTCAATGTTATCACATTTTGTGGATTTAAATTGAATAAATTTTACAGTAATTATTCTTTGTCTGTAAACAGCTGGAATCCTGATATTTTCTTGGGCTTATCCAATTGACCGTCTTTTTTAAACTCAATGGTAACAGCATTTTGATAAGCTTGGATCCGTTATCTTAGGCAAGACTCTTAACTGTGCAATAAGTTACTTTTCTTTTCATGTAATTATTGTGGTATTTACATATGTCACACCGTTTTTAATCATATTATAGATAACATGCTGTATAATGTGTCATGGCTCACTCAATTGAAATGAGAGTTTTGTCCATTTGCCCTCAGTGTTCTCACCTTTGCTGACTTGGATGCTTTGTCCCCAATGGAAGGAAGAGAGACGCCATTCAAAATCCAGATGCAGATTGCAGAGGTACATTCAGGGAATTTTTAAATTTGGATATGAGAAAAAAAAACCCACCTGAATTCAATATAGGTATTTGGATTGTTGAATTTCTGACTGAAAATGGCATGAAACTCGTTTTAACATGGCTTCACTTACGTTTTTACTACATGTGAAAAAGAACAATTAGTAGATTGGACCCTTATTGGTTAATATTTGAAAAGAAATATACACAGTCTACTCTGTGTAAGAAAATATCTGCACAAGTAATTCTGTCTATTCCACCGAAAGAACTTTATGCCAAACTCTAAACTAGAGACCATTGTGTTAGCACTCTGTGATTGACTTACAACACTCACACCCAAAGCAAACAGCAGTGTTGACATATATGCATGCTAAGACAAATCTTCTCTCCCACTAACATGTCCTTCTCATTATTTGACACCATTCCCTCTGTGAAACTGAGGACTCTTATCTAGTACTTTTTCATTTTAGCTGATGGGTAGATAGGTTTTACAGGCTGAATGTAAAGCAAAACAAAAGATCTTATTGTGATCTCAGGACTGCAGTAGCCATTTTTGTTTTTTAGTTTTGTGCTTTAGGGCTCTTTCCAGGTCTATCAGGTCATCCCAGCACCCATGGAAAAAGTAAGATGATTGGCTAGATAAAAGCAAGAGAGAAAGAACAGAATTAGCAACAGGGACGATAAATGCAGGGCAGAGACTTGGTTTCTAAAGAACTGGTTAACCGGGTTACTCAGATTTAAATAACTGGATAACTGGATCTTGACCTGGATTTTAGGTAGTGGTACGACCAACACAATCTCGATCTGAAACTAACTCACTGAGTTGGTTCCATGATTTTGATTATTCATGCTGGAGAGTGAGAGAGAGCTTGTCCCAAAGTGTGCAATATAGGTCTATGCTATATGGCCTAAGACTAATAACTATATCTATGTTTGGGTCTGCTTGTTCCCGGGGCGCTGCACATGCGAGACGCGATACACATGAAGAGAGGTAGAAAAAGGAGAAGAGGGAGAGAACCTGGCTTGCTTTTACCAAGATTTGGATTTCACCTGTTGATCTAGATAGCGAAAGCAAGTCAAAATCCAAGTCAAAAATTAGGTTCGAAACAGGTCAGGCTTATAAACTGGATGGCCAAGTCAGAAAAGATAACTGGTCATGCAAATATGAAACTGGATTCTCGCTCGGCATTAGGGACAATATAAGTAGGAAAATGAAGTGGAAGGAAGTCAAAAGCTAGGAAAAAGGTGCTACTTCAGTTGCCTCTTACAACAGATAACTGCAGTGGGTCCTAGTCTTTCCTATCCCGTGCTGGATAAATCGCGGGAAACTAACACTGGGAAGGATTTGAGACACTGAAAAGCAAATTCATTAGAATTATATTTAAATTGTTTGTATAGAGTGCTGTTGGTTGAAAAGGTTAGTTAAAAAATAATCTTCATTTTTATCTTCCATAGCAAAAACTGCGTCAGGAGCATGGCACCACCCAGAGAACAGTGTTTCTTCAGGTAGCAGAGAGCGTATACAGGTTTGGCTTGGGAGCCTTGGCTGGCGGTAAAAACAAAATTGTTGTTATTTGGGTGTCAAGTGGAGAAAGAAGTTGATCCTAGGATTGTAGAATCTCCATTCTCCATCTCCCTGTCTGTTTATGTCTATTTATCCCTGTCTGTTTTTATCTTTCTCAGCCTCTGTCTCTTTCTTTACCTCCTTGCTCTAGCTGCCTTCTGTTAATTGAGCATTTGTTTTAATTGTTCTCTTATTGGACATCTATTAATCAAATTGACTTAAACCTGACCATGGCAGCACATGATAAAACAGAACCCAAGGTCAAATTCTATTTTTATTACGTTGTTGCTATATATCTTTAACTAGTTACGCGTGAATTCTTAAAATCTTGCTTGGTTCACCAAAATATCAGGCATTTTCACTACCTTTTTCACTCCCTACTGATTCACTAATAACTGCCTGGTTTTCCTATTCTCACAGCTACTGGGGCAACAGCAGTATATCCAATAGATTTAGTGAAAACTCGTCTTCAAAACCAACGATCTACCGCATATGTAGGAGAACTTATGTATAAGAACAGTTTTGATTGCTTTAAAAAAGTAAGTTTTGTCGCAGTTCTCATAGTACATGTGATAAGCAAACAAAAAACAAACCAAAAAGTTTTATATGACCTTTGACTCATAGGGATCCTTAGTTTAGTAATTTTTGTCCAAAATGTTTATTCCTTATTTTCGCAAGAGTGCCCAATGGTCGGGTAGCAGTATAACTGGGTCCATTGGCAGAATTAGCACTTGGGTGACATCGACTCTGTGTGGGAGGATTGAGACCACTAGTTTTCAAATGTCTTGAGAGTTTTAGGTGCATCTTCAAACACGATTGTCAGGTGTGGACAAAGATTACACGGCTAACTTTTTAAATAACCTTAAAGTTTATGAGCCATGTCAGTAATGTAGAAAGATCAGTCACCTCTGTCCACTGCCAGACATTTTGTTGCTGCAGGGAGGGTTTTCAAAGCATTGTTTTGCACAGATCTGTAAAAAGGCATTCATTAACCAACCACCTGTGCAAGACGAGATAAAAATGCCGTCTCGCGCCATTGAACAGCTGAGCATTTTGTGGTCATCGTAGTCCAAATCTTAGCACCACTTTTTTCACTGCGTTGACACATTTGATTGGTTGGACTTTAAGTCACAGAGAGTGGACCAGCAAGGAGGGTGTGCATTTGTAACCTTTTCCTAGACTCAAAAGGGTGGGAAAGCTACTCATATGAGTAGGAATGATGCAATTTGACATGATTGTAAGTTCTAAACATGTGTTTGTCATCACTTTATCCAACTTTAGTTGACATTTCTTTCCTTTTTTGATTGGCAACATGCCAACATACTGGGCACTTGAGTGGAAATGACTTTTGAAGGCGCACACTCAGAGTGACGATTTTGATAGAAAAAATTTGGATCAGGCGAAATGGGCATTTAGACTGAGGGCACTCCAGTGAAAAGTACTGTATTAACTTTTACCAAATGGATAATCAGTATGTAGTGTTTTGGATGACAGGATTATTTTTTGATGGTGTACGCCTTTGATCATTTGCTTTTGTAGCTCTTCTTGCTATATGTAGTATTGATTTCATTTACAGGTATTTAAGAAATTGAATTTGATGAATTGTACTGTTGATTAAATTCATTTGAAGTCCGCAAGCTTTCTCGTCCTAGAAAGAAATTTGTTTTACTGGTTAGACACATGAGGAAACATTCACACAAAAAGGTCAGAAAAATTCATGGAAAGAGTAGGAAAGGTAAATTCACAGGCAAGTTATTAAAACTAATAGAACAATTTTGTTTTTAATTCACAGAGCTTCAGAAAATTCATAGAGAGGCTCTCAAGAAATTCCATGTATTTTTAAAAAAATATTGTTTCCTCATTACTTATGTTGCTTAGCATGGCACAAGTCACAGGAGTGGGCACAAACATTACATGAATTTTTATCATGTTTGCACTTAAATACTGTAGGTTGTACACTCAAGCAAACAGGATTAAAAATTTCAACAAATTTGATAATTGGATCTACCTACTTCATTTTCTCTCTTATTGAGATCAGTCATACTCACTCACTACACCATTCAATGAAAACTCATAAAATTCTACACCCGTTCTCATTTGCACCAGTCAATTTATAGCACTTCACTAGGAACTCTCAGGAATAGAATATTCTCCAACATGTCCAACATTTCGTGCATTAGAGGACAAAAATAGATGATTTAACACTAGTACTAGAAAAATAAAGAGCAAAAGAGAATCCTTGAGGATCCTCCTTGTTCTGAAAATAGAGTACACGTGCTAGTCTTTGACATCACTTATTTCAATGCATGTGTGTATGAGTATGTATATTATTATTATCTGTGCAAGTTTATTGTATGTATACATACAAATTTATGTGTATTTGCATGTATGCACTTGTGTTTGTGCATACATGCCATACATATTTGTGAGTACACATATGTGTATGTATGTATCCATAATTAATATATCGTTTATGAATTTATGATAAGTGCTGAAAATCCTGTAAAAATATTCTTCCTGTTTCAGTCACACAGTGAAATTCACCTAACATGAACCCACTTTACATGAATTTTGCCCTTAACAGGAACGGAGTGTGAATCCCCGAATAAAATTCTTCTTTATTCAAATAATGCAACACTCTATGACATGAACTAAAATTTCACTAGATCTTGTAAACACAAATTGAAACCGGTGCTTCATGTATCTTTTCCAAGTTTTTCCCACGTTTTTGCACCAACAAGGTTCAGGCCAAGTGAGCAAGGCAAAGCATATGTGTTTAAAGGCCTAGCCTACATCTAATGTTACATCAGCACCTCTGATACACAAAGTGAGCTCATGAGAGTGAAAGGGGACACAGTATTGCATCACACACTGTGACGTGTCACGATCTCCCGTCCATAGGGCCAGTTACCGAATGGCATGTGTTCCGATCGCGTTCACTGAGCATGTGATGAGGTGATTTATTCTTACTGGTCACCCCATGTTTTAACGCCTCCAACCCCCCATCCAACCCTCCACACATCCCCACTTCATTCTTTTAGGCCTACCATAGTGGGTTAACTAGTGACCAAGCTTTGCCTGAGCCAGCATCCATCATTCGTTTACCACACTTCGATTTTGATCAACTGGGTCTAGCCTTTTCGCATTTTACTCCTGCGTCTCCCTTAATTTTCTTCGAAAAATACTCTTAACATTAATTCTTGATAACATAGACTAATTACACTGGTCACATGGAGTTTGTGTTATAAGGAGTTTACTGTATTCGTGATTTGTGCCATTAGCCTCATATACTGAATAAATATCATTCGTTCATTTGCTCAATTCAATGCATAAACATGACACCATTGTCAATGGGGCTTGGTTTAGATAAAAATCTAATTTAAAACAGCTTCCATCAAATCTATGTCCCGATTTGCTTCCAAATAGCTTTGTGAAACAAGGTGCTGAAATTTTAGTTTAACCCAGTCTGGTTTCTTTAACTGACCTTTGTTGACCAAAAAAAAAAAAAAGTGTTGGTGGCACATGTGGGCATCTCATTGGTGTTTATTCAATGAGAACCTGTCAGTAATATAAAGTAAAGTTTTGCCTTTCACCATATTATTTCATTCCAGGTAGTGCGTTATGAAGGTGTGTTTGGTCTGTACCGAGGTCTTGCTCCTCAATTGGTGGGTGTAGCCCCTGAGAAAGCTATTAAGTTGACAGTAAATGACTTGATGAGAGACACACTCAAAAAGAAGGACGGCTCACTGCCTGTCTGGGCTGAGTGTATGGCTGGTGGCTGTGTAAGTAATCTTATTGTAAGGTCCTTTGTCCATTTCATATCCATGCCTGCTTTATATTCAACCTTATCTTAAATTGTCCTCGGACCATTCATTCTTTTAATGCATCCACGAAATGGTCAAGAGTAATTTTCTGTTTGGACAATGGCTGTACATTTAAGCTTTTGTATAAATCAGTTTGATTTCAATTTTGCTCAGTTCCTTTTTGTTTTTTTTTTTGTTTTGTTTTTGTTTTTGTTTTGTGGGGGAGAGGTTAATTTTTTTTTCTCTCAATGCTTTTAGAAATCAGTGTAAAACTTATTTTTCCCACAGGCTGGTGCCTCACAAGTAGTTTTCACAAATCCCCTTGAGATAGTAAAAATTCGCCTTCAAGTTGCCGGGGAGATTGCCAGTACACAAAGAGTCAGTGCCGTTAGTGTCATCAGAGATTTGGGATTTTTGGGCTTGTATAAAGTAAGTGTGTCAACAAACAACCTCCCACTCTAGCCAGCTCTTTGTCACAAATCTTTAAAAAAAAATTAGCGTTTCAATGCAATAATCGAAAAAAATGTGTCAGCCAGCTATCTCTTTCTGACAATTTTGTAGAAAAAGTATAAAACCACCAGTGACAATTTTTTGTTTGTCTGCCATCTTTCATGTATGATACTTTTGAAAAAGTGTAAAAAGCTGAGATTGAAAGTCTGCCAGCCAGTCATCTCTATGACAATTTTGAAAAAGCATTATTTTAAAAAATATGGGTTTTGTTGCCAGTCTCCCACCTTTAATGTAAGTTGAAAAAGTATAAAAACAGTGATTGAAAGTCTGCCAGCCAGCTATGTGGTCTCTAATTGTCATCTTGACTGCTGGCCAATATTTCTTTGCAGTCTAGATAATGTGGATAGCTACTTGAAAGTGTTAATTGACTGTAGGATCATAGCTTGATGATGCAGAAGAGTGGCTTGCTGTAATGTCACTGGCTTAGATTATCACAAATATAAGACAGAAAAGACATGAAGATAGATTTTACTGTAACACACAATAAGCTAGTAATTCTTTCACATTGTGGTGCATTAAATCTGTTTATTATGACAATGAAGAGAAAGAGAGAAGAGAGATGACATGTGGGATGGGAAGTAAGTGGATGTTCTGTGGATAATTAATACAAACCCCAGGCTATTTTATAAAGGCATAATCAATGTTTATTTGTGAAGGCAATCAAGGTATTGATTGTTTATTGATATAACAAGACAAAGAAAACCTTCTGTGAGTTGATTATGTACTGATTCATTTTCCTTCCCTCGTTTTATCCAGGGTTCCAGAGCTTGTTTCTTGCGAGACATCCCTTTCAGCGCTATCTACTTTCCTACATATGCTCACATCAAGAAATTTTTTGCCGATGAAAATGGCTACAACTCGCCTTCCACGCTTTTGTTGTCTGCTACTCTTGCCGGTGAGTTGATTCATAAGTCAGTAGAACCAAAATAGCATTCTGTTACAAAGTGGATTTTGTGTAGCAGCAATTAGCCAGATTCTTTGCTGTCGTCTTTAAGCAAGTTCTGGGCAAGTTGAATGTAAAAAGATGGTAATTTGTGGGCCTTTCTGTAAGTGCTTTAGATTTTAATCATCCATACCCTAAACTAATAGCTAAGAGCCTGTGAATATTTGTCTTTTTGTCGTAGAGCAATTTCAGACAAATTCATTGTGTAAGTGTGTAAATATGAAATTACCTCTATGACGTGCAGCTGTAGACCCGTACAAGAATAAGACAGGGCATATTTTGTTGTGTATGTGTATCTGGATTGATAAATTTTTGAAGTGTCCACAAGCTTAACTTTTTATGATTCCGCAATTAATTGAATCTTTTGAATCTTTCTAATGCTTTGAAACATACTGGCAAATTGAGAGCATCTTTGCTTTGATTTTATGCAGTTCTTGTACTAATAACAGATACTCCATTGTAATATCAGGGACAGGTATCCTCCGATTTTTTTTTTTCTTTTTGTAAATTTTCTATATTGGATAACAAAAGAAAGACTTCTATGTGTTCTGAGATCTTCAAGAGTTCGTAGGATAGGCTCAATGCTAGACCTCCCCATGCATGTCTTAGAGGTGACTTAAGACAGGTTAAATGGGAGATTCTTCTCATATCTGTCCTTTATCTTCTGTCAGGCTTTCTTCTGTTTTTGTTTCCTCAGAAAGGGTTAATGTTTTCAGGAAAGGAGTGGAGGCATGTAAAGTGGCCATCCCCTATTTGTGTGCGCTGCGTGACTTAAAACTACAATCAGGGTCACTTTTGATCTAGATGGACTGAGTAGTTTTTGTGCATAAAGGAAGGTGGAAAATCCTATAGGTTATTGCTGTGCGCAGTTTAGGGTTTGACGGCTATCTTTAATGAGATGTTGATTTTTTAAAAAATGTCTTGTTTGTCTCTAAATAATCCCTGCGTTTAGTCACATTTTTTTAAATTACACTCTTTGGAGTATTTTGCATATCTATGTTTTAATGCTTCTTTTCCTCTGTGGCAAGTTTTTGTCCCTTTTGAAAACCAATGACTTTTGCTTCTGTTCTCTCTTTTAATTTTAATAAATTAATCGTCTTACTTTTTCCATGGGCACCGAGATCACAGAATAGAGTGGACAGAGCCCTAAAACGCACAGACATGAGAAATCATTTCCTACATCACATCAAAATCAACTGATTTGTATGCTTATGGCATTAGACTCTACCACTATGTGCTATTTACTGAGTAAAGCTGCCAATGTTTGTTTTATGTATATTGCAGGTATGCCAGCAGCCTCTTTGGTCACACCAGCAGATGTCATTAAAACTCGTCTGCAAGTTGCTGCCCGAACAGGTCAAACAACATACAATGGGGTTATAGACTGCTCCCGGAAAATTATGGCTGAGGAAGGGTTTGCAGCCTTTTGGAAGGGTGCACCTGGTAAGGCTTTCAGAACTTTTTGTCCAAAGTTGCACAAAGGACTTCAGTCAACTTTGCCTTCTGATCCCATAGTGTATTGGTCAGGTTTCTAATTCATGTTGAAAGGAGATTTAAATTGTGCTTGCTAGTTACACTCTTTGAATACTTCTTTTTCTGGATTCCTCTTCCTTCAGGTGTTAGGCCTGGTACAGGCATCGACTATCATGGTTCTCCACACACTGTATCATCAGCTAGCTGGATGAACTTATTGGCCATCTGTTTATTGGTTGCAAAGGCATTCAGGCTGTCGGTATATGATGTTATTTCTCTTCCTCTCCCTCTTCTCCGTTCAATTTTTCCAAATAGCACAATCTTTTCCAGTCCATGTTTTCTGTTCATGTGGCCTGAAAATTTCAATTATCTTTCTCAAATTGTTTTCATCAGTGCACGCTTTGTCCTTGTCAGTTGTAGCACTTCTTCATTGGTCTTTCTTTCCGTCGAAGGTATTCTCATCAGCCTTCTTAAAAACCACATTTCAGTAGTTTCCAGTTTCTTTCTGATACTGTTAGAAATTGTCCAGCATTCACAGCCATGTGAAAGCCGGTGGGGAGAAGGAAGGAGAAGAAAAAAGAGATAGAGAAAAAAGAAAGTAGAGAGATAGAGATGAAGAAAGTAGAGAGATTTTAAGAACATTTGCAGCGCCAGGCCAAGAGTCGGCCAAACAAAAAAAGACAAGAAAGAGAAGCAGAGAGATACGGAATGAAATAAAGTAAGATAGATATTAGAACGAAAATGTTTTAAACGAAAACAAATGAAGAAGTTAAAATATCAACGAGTAACTAAAAGTACAAAACAAAAATAATGATAACAACTGAGATGGAAACAGAGAGTGGAAAATAAAGGACACATAGGTAAGTGTGAGTGCTGTGGGACCCGTTTATCAACTTTCAAATAAATGAAGGCAAGAACTTTTCTTATCTCAAATAGCAATACCAATTCACATATCAAACCACACAAGCTTTACACAGAACTTTAAAAGACAGACCATATCTAAACAAGTGGATTTGAAAATTAGATAAAATATCTCAACTTCTACCACTCTAAATTAAATAAAATAGCTCAACTTCCTCCACTCCGACTGTACAGATCTAAATTATATCACTGAACTATACTGAATCTATACCGTAGCCTAACTTCTTTAAAATGCTCACCAGATCTCGATTCACGTATTAACCAACTTCTCTGAGACTTCAACTCATCTGTCACATCTGCTACTAGCTTCTCTCAAATAATTAAGACAATCATAAAATAATAAAATAATGACCATTCATGTCGTTAAACTAGGATGAGTAACTTAACAGTATGGTCTCCCAGATCTATCGGTAAAACATCCAGGTACCGATCTACTCTGTCAGAGAATAAAGACAGTTAAAATAAATAAAATAATGACCATTCACGTCGTTGAATTAGGATGAGTAATTTAACAGTAAGGTCTCCCTAGATCTGCCGGTAAAACATCCAGGCACTGATCTACTCTGTAAAACAATAAAAGGACAATGTCATATCCATCCGTCTCCACTCTACGTTAGCTGGGAGGAACCAGTAACAGCGACGAACACTCAAGAATATGGAATCTTCTAGGTAGGGATAATTTCTTCACTTTAATTACAGTCTTATCCTTCCCTCAGTGCAATCCACAACCTTAAATCTCCATCATAAAACTGCCTCAAACTCAGAACTTCTAAATCTAAATATACAGCCTAATCTCCAAAACCACAGCTCTAATCTATAGCCTAAATCTAAACCTAAAAATCCAAGCCAAAATCTCAAAAAAGAAAGCTAGAAAGAAAACCTAAAAAGCAAGCCTAACAAACCCCGACCACTAGGGAGAAGCCTGGTGGAAAAAGTAAAGCATTTACACGTATTATATATATCATAATAAATCAGTCCCAACTCCTGTTTCAGCATATTTATGTATCTTCCCAAACACTATTAATCTACAACTGACTCAATTTGCCAAGTATAATTATAGTAACATTATAAGTTACTATTTCTCACGTCACAGTGTTACAGACAAACCTCAATATGAAAGAATCAACACATATTCTCAGCCCTGATATTTTAGACCATTCATCATAAATTCTTAAATAAATACACACAACTTGATTCTTAATTCATCATTTACACTGGCACACTCAATAGACAATAAAACCAATTGCTGAGATTTCTCTTTATCATCATCTTTCAAAAATAAAATATAGATCGAACTCTAAATTAATATGACTCTAGATCTAATGCTTTGGGTTCACCACTCTGTAAAATCCATCTGGAATCTAGATCTAATCCAGATCTCAGAGAGGTGACCCAAAGTCCCAACAAAAAAAATTCTACTCACAGTTGTTGGGGTCCCTTGATCTTTTAGTCTGGATGTTACAAATAAGATTGTTTGTCCTTTCTCTACAAGAAACAATTACAGACTGATCAAAGTGGAATAGCAAGCTGGGGACAGGCTAAGGGTTGCCGGGCAATCTCTAGACAAAAAAATGCTATACCTATACTCAATTTTAATTAGTCTACAGAAAAATACTCAATGAACAATGACATCATTCGCGCACCATTCACTGAAGATACACAACCATGCAACAAAAACAAACCAAAGGAACACGCACATCTCGACCGCTAACACATGTAATAGGAATGACCATACATAGGTTTTCAGGGTTCTCATTTTTGTGTTCATGGAGATATTTCTGTTCTTCAATATGGGGCTCATTTCTGGAGTAGCCTTATTGAAAAGCATCAGTTGACCAGAACCTGTATTTTCTTGATTTGTTTCTTGCAATTTTTGCCTAGTGTCTACCAAAGTCATTATGTTGGCTTTTGTAGCCTCATGATTAATCAACTCTTGGATTGATAATGACTCAGAAAACATTTGTAATATTTCAAGGGTAAGAATTAAAATGGATGTAGACTAGGTATAGCTATTCTGCAGTAACCTGAGATCAAGGACTTTGGAAATTGATAAAATCAAAGGGAAGGAGAGAGGAGGGGTTTCTTTTTCCAAAACAGCTCCTGTCAGCGATAGTCAGATCTGGAGGTGTGTCTGTAACAAATCAGTTTAGCATATAGCCAATATATTTGTCTTGTGACTTTCATGAATTTTTGTGAATATGTGTTTTCGATATGTGAATGATGTTAATTCTTATAAAGATCTAACAAGCTGTGTGTTGAAGACTGTTTGACAGTTTTTTGCATGTAAAAAAATTTTTTGGGGACTGTCATGACAGACTACAGAGAAATTGGTTCTGAAGCCAATGCTTCACTGATAAATCTAGTCCTCTTTTTGCATGTAACATATGAAAGAAGCTTTGCAACAGTCTTCCTACTTCAAGACAGTGACAGTGATCCAGCACACAGAATCATTTAGGGGACTCAGACCCTCTGAAAATCTTAAAGAAAATCCACAAAGGACAGACGAAGATGTTACAACTGCGGTTGAAAACTGATGTTATTTGATATTCAAGGACTTTTTACAGTCAAAGAATGTGACAAAATTATGTAGTTTGATCCACTGACTATATTGAGAAATAAAATTTAGTGCAGAAATGTAGCTTCCGAGTATGCATTACTCTTTATGTGGATTAAAAATTTAATTTTGAATGCCCTTAGTGTACTGTAAAGTGAACTGCTTCAGATACAGAGAATGAAACAAAGTAGTTTCAACCAAATATGCTATCTGACAGCAGTATCCAGTATAACTGATACAGTCCGTATATACGAAGAAGAAGAAGGAGCAAGTCTTCCACAGGCATTAAAGTTGCTGCTACCCTTTCTTTCCAGCTCGTGTTTTCCGGTCATCGCCTCAGTTTGGCGTCACCCTGCTCACTTATGAATTGCTACAAAGGTTGTTCTATGTTGACTTTGGTGGGAGGTAAGTGACCCCAACACAAGGTCTTAGCAAAAAGGAAATGTGCAGCTTATGAAAATCAAGGTTTGAGTGAGAACATTGTTATGTAAACAGGTTTGTTTTTTTAGTCCTCCCCATACAGTCAATGAATTTCAAGGATTTTCAAGGACATAATCATTCATACTTATTTTTATTCCTTCCCACACAGTCAATGAATTTCATGGATTTTTAAGGACGTAATTATTCATACTTATGTTTATTCCTTCCCATACAGTCAATGAATTTCATGGATTTTTAAGGACGTAATCATTCATACTTATGTTTATTCCTTCCCATACAGTCAATGAATTTCAAGGATTTTCAAGGATGTAGTCATTTATACTTTTCTTTTTATTCCTTCCTATACAGTCGACCTGAAGGGTCTGAGGCCAAATCAGTGCACCTGGAAGACATTTTGTCACGTAACCCTGACCATATAGGCGGCTACCGCATGGCCTTGGCAACTTTTGATGGTATTGAGACCAAGTTCGGCTTGATGCTTCCCAAGTTTAAGCCCAGCTCTGCTGCCAGTCAGTGAAGAGAAGATTGGAAGCCATTATTGATGCAAACATTTTATGTTACACTATCAAGCATTTGTTCCCAATGCCAGGACCTATTTTTGTTTTGTCTCAGTATCTAGTTTTCAAACTAGTTAGGTGCTTATGAACTTATTTCACCTTCTAATTTGGAAACAGTGATCAAAAGACAGGAGGGAAATAGGAATTATACACTTTTTTTTTTTTTATTGATTGCTTAAATCATATCTCTAAAAGAAATTGTAATCTGATTGAGTAAAATTTCCCTCCCCATCTCTGTGTCATCAGTTTTGCTTTCATATGCTTGGAGCATTGTTAATCTAGTGATATGAGCTGTATACATGATGTCTATAATTACATTATTGATATTATGGTTCTTGTTTACTGGCAATATTATGACATTGTAGGTTCTAGCGATAGCAAGTCAGTTTAGGATTGTGAAGTCGGCATGTGATTTCTTGTTTGTCGTATATTTCAGGCCAGTAGGTGGCGTTTGAGGTGTTTTCAGTCTAAGGCATCAAGTTACTTAAACCTTTTGTAGAAGTTGTTGTTTTTACACTTTTATTGTCTTTCCTTTCATTCAATTATTTTATTCTTGTTTGGCTGTTGATTTAAATTTTGTGATGGTTTTAATTGTGGTTCTATTTCTTGGTTTTTTATGTTGAGCCCTGTTTAGTCTCCACCTTGACTCGCTTATGTTTTATGCACTGTTGTCTTTCCTTTCTGTTTTAGATACTCTTTTTCATTGTTGAATTCTCATGTATCTTTCATTTTGATTTTGTTATGTTAATTTTTATATGTATGTATTTGTAGTGTAATAAGATGGTGCCATCTGAAGAATGAGCACAAGGTTGCTGCCCATATTGACAGCCTTCCAGTCTGTGTGAGGAAACTTTTTGCGACACACATGTTGTCTTCGTGAATGTGCTTTCATGTGTGAAATACGTTGTTTTCTATTTCCTGCAATTGTTTCCTGGGATTGAAAAATGCACTGATCTTGTGATATAAGTTAGATTTATCATTTGTTCTTGGTATGACAAATGCACTTACCTTATGGAAGCATAAGCTTCATTAATTAAGCTTAGTGCAAAAAATAATTCAGATAAAAAATGATAATGATAATGAGTTGATTTACTATTGGTGTTGTTGTCAATGATTGGACATTTCTTTGTGCATTTTCACTCAGGTACTACCAAACTTGTGTGGTTCCTTTTGCTAGGCTGGTAACTTTACCTTTATCTTTGTTAATTAATTGTATAGCTTCTGACTGTAACCATGACAGATAGATTCGGGTCAGATAGTAGGGATTGGGTTTGCCTCTTGATGTTTGATTTTTTTTTTCTATGGTACGGAGTATTTTTTTTTTTCTATGGTACGGAGTAATTTTTTTTCTTTAGTAATATAGTGGCTTTTCTAGTAATAGAGTGAGTTTTCTAGTATGAGCATGACTTTTCTAGTATTGAGTGACTTTTCTAGTATAAGAATGACACTTAGTGTATTAGAAAAACTTTTATAAAAAAAAAAAAAGTGACTTTTCTAGTAATGGGGGCCACAGCTTAGGAAGTACATCAGTTCATTGAAGTCATTCTCAATTTGGTGTGTTGATAGGTTTCTACTGCTATGCAATTAAAATGCAACTTGTTAAGGTTTTCATCAATGATAATCCTACTTCTAATGCTTTAAATCAATGGTTGTCTCGTCATCATTCTTTTTGCTTTTGTTTGTTTACTGTTCCTAGTTACAGGGTAATGTTTCAACTTTCATTTTTTTAGTTGGAAGACTAAAAATCCTCATCAGATCTGGTTTTGAGGCAATTCATTTTACACTGAATATACAAAACTGCCAAGTTGTAGAAAAACTAGTTGGTATGAAATAGGTGCTGTATTACAAAATCGAGTCACTAGACTATAAATTTCAGATATTCGTTAAC
>JAOYNN010444196.1:0-22006 GCA_025770095.1 Goniobranchus kuniei
AGAAGAAGAAGAAGAAGAAAGGAGATAGGTGGAGGGGGAGGAGGAGGTGAAGGGGAGCAGGAGGAGGAGAATGGGAGAAAGAAGAGGAGGAGGAAGAGGAGGAGAAGGAGTAGGAGGGGGAGGCAAAGAAGATGAGAAGGAGGAGAAAGGGGAGGAGGAGGAGAGCAGGAGCAGGAGTAAGAGGAGGAGAAGAGGAAGAGGAGAAAGAGAAGAAGGAGAAGGAGGAGGAGGAGGAGTGGTCCAATGACTTCCAACTAAGTTCAGTTGTATAATATCTGTTAATGGGATCCTTACCATATTCAATTCCAATTCAACACAGCACAGTGATGTTCATTTTCATACAGTTAAGTTTGTGATTGTATGAAAAGAGTGTATGCTGGCATGGATATTTTGAGAAAAATCAAATAGTGTTTATTATACTATGTATCGCATACATCATGTACATCACATTCAATCATTAGTTTTGAAGAAAGCACAAATACTAAAGGCATTCATGTTAAAGAAATAATATTCTTGATCATTACATACACAAAGAAATTTTATACCTTGGTGAACTGTCTGTACAGTCTGGAACGTAAGCATGAAGCCACTGCCAGCAAAGAATGAGTCTGAACGGAAATGGATAAATATGAATCTGGATGCACTCCAATATGAGAGTGATGTTTTATCACCACAAAGTCTTGCCAACAAAATTCCAGATGCATCTTGACCTAGAGAACAAATGAGGAAAAGAGAATAAATCTTGCTTCTTTAATATCATGGTTACAAAATTAAAGACATTGTGGTTTCTATTTTTTGTCCACTTTACACAAGTTTCTGTATTCTATTCATCTTATCTCTGAATGACTCAGTCTATAAAATAATTATCTGAATGGCAACTGCTTCATTTTTAAAAACATATATATCATAATCAATGCTAAAAGATAAAACAGCTGAAGAAAGTTTTATATATTACAAACGTTTTTTCATGATATTCATCAGGTTAAACAGATCAAATTTGTTAGTGCTATTCACCTTCATAAATTTCTAAAGCATCGGCATTACAGACTTCCAAAGGATGACCTTCAAGTTGGACATCCTGAACATCAAAATAGATTAAGTCAGATTCTGTTTCAATTCCCCATGAGCACTGTGTATCACTGAAATCAGAGCAAAGGCGTACTATAAGAAAAAAGCAAGATTGAATCCATAATACAAATTTCATGCACACAAATTCTACTAACAACTGAATGATTTCTATCTAAAAATCACAAATGAATATACAACAAACAAATCCATTCTTAAGAGTGATTTGATGGTCAAACTTTCCTTATTTTGGATGTTCTATTCCACCAGTAGTTTTGAAACTCTCCTTCTCTTCTTTGATCGATAAAATTTGCTTAAAGCACTGATATAAACTAAAGAAATGATTCTTGGTAACATCAAGTTAAATAAACATTGCTCTGCCTCTGGTGCATGCTTGTTAAATAGGAATGTGTCAGAATTTATG
Organism: Goniobranchus kuniei; assembly: GCA_025770095.1. NCBI lineage: Eukaryota > Metazoa > Mollusca > Gastropoda > Nudibranchia > Chromodorididae > Goniobranchus > Goniobranchus kuniei. Next base: position 1,490 of record JAOYNN010444196.1, read on the forward strand.
TATGTATGTCTATATCTTTAAATTTGTTTAAACTTATATGTGTATGAATGGCACATATAACTGATAGCTACATGCAGAAAATAAATAGTTGAGCTGTTATAATCAACTTGTGTGAGCAATTTTTCTCAAAGACATTAGGTACCCTAATTTTTGCAGAGAAATTGAGCCACACTCATACATAAGTTATTACAAATAAGGATGATATTTGCAAATGCAAAATGAAATTATAATTTCTAGATACAGAACAATTACATGAACGAAATCTCACACATTGTAAAGAATTCTACTTTCATTAAAAGGTAAACTAAATGATTTAAAATAGACTTCATTTCATACTCAAGTTTAAAACATTGATGAGAAAAGCAAGAGAAGAATTACAAACTTGGGATAATAATCTGGATAACGAGGAGACATTATGGTTTGGGGATCTGGTGTCGCTTGCACTTGATGGACAGACCCTCTGCATTCTGTAAAACGAAAATAAAATGAGCCATACAATTGATGTCAACATTAATAAACATATTATTAAAAGCTGACAAAGTGCTTGTGGTGACTCTATTCGCTCTTGCTCAAAAGGAGTGATGTCAAATAGAGATCTAAATCTCAATCAGTATGTTTTATGTAGTAAATACAGTCTTGTGCATTAATAATCTATAATGTTGAAGATATTAATGATCACATCTTCATTTACCATGATTTTTATTCAACATGTGACATGGATTTTGGCATTGTCAAGCTAAACAGATTCCATGGTGCAATTTGAAAAAAGAACATATGACAAAGTAAAAAAAAAAACCCACAAAAAAACAACAACCCAATACAAAACAAAAAACAAGAATGAAATAACGAAACAAGCTGCATATGTCAAAAATAGGCTGTACATAAGTTTGGATTGGTTTGCAGAGCCATATGATAATAATATTATTTGTTATTATTCTCGGGGGAATTTATGGCCGAGTGGTTAAGTCGACAAGATTTAGTGTACCATCGACGTGAAGTGCGTGGGTTTGAATCTTGCGCGAGACAAAAAAAAAAAAAGGCAGGGCATTAGGAGTCATGCCCTCAGTGTGGCATAGTCTCCTGAGGGTGTCAGAAGTTAAAGGCCAACACCGAAACACCCGTCTGAGGGGGATCTTCCTCTCAGAAGACCCAGCACTGTCTCGCTCAATATGAGTTTGCACAACCTATCTGTGTGGGCTCATGCATAATATTATGTTATATTTTATGTAACTATATATCTCTGTAACTATATATATACTTTTTTTTTCTTTCCTTTCCTCTCCTTTTTAATAGGTATGTTTGTGTATCATGTACCACCAAGACAATGTGCCGTTATGGACGATAAAGATGTATATTATCTTATCTTATCTTATCTTATCTTAATAATTCAAATCCCCATTCAAAGGTGATAGGGCTACTTTGTTTTATTTATTTAGAAAACTAATGGCATGCTTGGACACAAAGATATATTTTTACTTTATGATTTATGCATTTGAAATAAGTCTTTGAACCAGTAGCATCGGCTGGGGTGTGGCTTGCAGCTTCAGTTCAAGTACTGGTTACTGCCAAGGTTGATTCTAACATGCTTAGACTGGGATTGAAGGTGCGCTATGTCAGTGGAGCGTAGTACAAACCCTTAAGCCTCACTTGAAGCATTCTAAGCAAATGGTATTCACTTCATATGGGCCTTCCCAATACCCTCTGATCTCTTTCTTTCTTCTGCAGCACCAGGTGTTGATCATGTTACATGTATGCGTGATAATGTACAGTAAAACCTCATTATACGGCCAACTTTGGGACATCAGCAAACTTGGCGGTATAGCGAGTTTGGCAGTATAACGAAAATTGTACTGACACAAAGAAATGCATAGGATAGCCTACCCCTCTCTCCGTGATGAATGATGTCAATAATGTCCCCCCTCCCTATACACACACACACACACACATACACACAAATACAGTGCGTTTAAGACTCATTGTTTTTGTGTTCTTTTTGTGTATTGCTTTTTCTTGTATTTTAAAAACTTTCATGTGTTTTCTTTGTCGCAATCAGACGGACAGATGAGATCGGTTTATATCACTACAACGTCGAAGTGGGCCTGATAAGTTGAAATATATCTCTAAGTGTGTTGCAGATTTACTAGTCTAGCCTATGCTTTATTGATGCTTCCTGCTGACAGCATACAATACGATGCTGATTCCAATACACGTACATCTATTAGGTCTGTTATGTCAACACCCTCACACGTCATTACGTGTCCTGAAATCAAAACAAGAAGGTCGGCTACATTAAAGTTAACAACAACAAAAAATTCTATAAACAACAGTAAACAAAACATTTTTTAAAAAACCACTGGCTCCGCTTATTCATCCAGGTGGGATTAGGACTATATGGTATACTCCAGTTGCATTCCAAACTAAAACTACATGCACTGTGGTCAACACATTGAGTATAATCGTCAAGCCGCGTTGCATGTCATCTGGTCCGATGTACTGGAAAGTAGGAGGTGATGTGGGAAAAGTTGAACCAATCGAATGTATTTCATCATTCCTTCGTGTCAGAATGATAGTAAAGTGCAGTTCCCTTACCAGTGCCTCCTGCCACAACCCCACATCATAGAATGCAGTCAAGTCCATCATTCGCATCAACGCCTTGTTTTGCCAATGACCCAAATCTGGCAAATGCAAAGTGCATGTAATAGGCCTAGTCACACATTAGGCCAGTGGACCTTTCTTACTGCCTCTAGGTCTCTAGAGGATGATAAAAGAAGTCTCCAGCAATGTTATACAGTGTTCTCATGTACTGTATTGTACAAGTTCATGATGGCATCGGCTGGGTGGTTAAAAGTCGTAGTAATAGTCGATAGGGCCACTGGCATTATAGATCTATCTTTTGGGTTGGCGATATAACAGGGTGTATTTTACAATAAAACTATAAGGGCTGTTCCAGATTCAACCTTGGCGGATGGCGGTATAAAACATATATCCATTACTTTTGCATTGCAGTTGTACCGTTCCAAGTGAAAGTTGGCAGTATGGCAAGATTGACGGTATAAAGGGGGGCGGTATAACAAGGTTTTACCGTATGTTTCAAGTGGCCTTTCAGACATTGCACATCCTTTATACTTTGAATATTATGTGCTTCACAGCAAGCCTGAATCTCCCTAAAACCCACATGATGCCGGTGCTTTGAACTCATCACAAGTCTTAAACATAGATTCGGCTATCAGTCTTTCTCTCCCATTGCCTGTTCCATTGTTGAGTCAGCATTGGGGAGGGGAGAGGTGGGGATGTTGAAGATAAAAGTCAGTACTATTCACAGTCAAGTGAATTTGATGCAATTTGTGTTTCCAACATTACCAAATATTGAGTGATATCCACAAAAATTGTAGTGGTACACCAGGATGAGATCTTGTTTTAGCATTTGACTGAGAATCTGCTATCTATAGATTAACATCTTAAGAACGGTTAGCCCAATGTTTCAGAGGAGTTTAGTTGTTAAAACTTTATAAATATTTTACCGGTAGTCTTATGCTGCCTGAAGCATTTCTTGCCCCCTAATCCTCATTATGAAAGTATGGAATACAAGATAGGCATTTTTGATTCAAGTAATCAATAAACAATGCAAGCATGAAAGACTCTGAGAACAGCATCCCATGGTAGCTGTTTATGTTAAAAGATCATAAAGGTCTAAATTAATATCTATTATATATAAATGAGATAACTTAATACATTTTCTGTCCGTGAAAACGTAAAACATACAGAACAGATTTTCGTGATCTTGGGCTCAAAATAAAGGAAAAATGTTGAAGTTGTGCATCGCTCCGTGAAAAGTTTGTAAGAGTTGCCAGTCTCTATGAAGTTGTTTTAAGAGTGGCGATTTCAAAATGTCATGCTCAATGTCAATTATTTCTCCCGATGTATCCCTATCACATGACTTCTGCTACTTTCACTTTCGTTCTTGAATAGCACTTACCATGTGTTTTCAGCATTACACCAAACAGTATCTTGATCTCGATCTAGATATACCCATATCGAGAGTTTTGGAAAGAAGAAGGGGAATAGAAAGAGACTGCCATTTCCCTTCGAAGAATGGGTTTCAGACTAGTATATAATATATAGAAGGTCATATTGAGTAAAACTAGGTGATTGAAGAAACTCCTGTTGTGGGCCAGCCCTCACTGCAATTCAACAGCATGTTAAGAACATTTTAATAAAAACAAAGCATTAATTTCAATTCAGAATGTATTGTGTTATTTGCAAACATATTAAATGTGTTATGCAATATTTTAAAGACTGATTTAGAACATTTTCTTTCTTCTTTTTTTTTTAATTGTAAGTACATACACACATCTAATGCCTTCAAAATACTGGTAAAATCTTTCCGATGCTTTTAGATTGGTAAAAATACCTTTAGTATTGTGACCTTTATAGCTTTTTTAACAGCATTTCCTTAGTCCTTTTTTATATTGTTGTACTTTGATATTATAGAGGCATAAGCCTACTGAATTAATCTGTTTGGATGGAGATTTTTATAGTTGTACTGGTATGTTGAATAGATACACATGAGTCTAGATATACTAAATAAAATGCAGTTCTTTATCCATAAATAACATGTTATCTAAGAAATTTAAGAACAAAAAGATACTACAGTCAATGCCAGAAAGTTGATCTCCATGAAACACTGCTCAAAGATCAACTTATCTGAACAAAATGAGTTAAGTGAATTTTGATTGTCCTCTTGTGAACATTGATGGGTTTGCCTGAGTCATATGTATTGTTTGATTGCTTGTTGTTTAAAGCCTGTGTTTGTTTTGCCAACAGTTTTGTTATTGCCTGGAGGGGGAAGGTGCTTTGGATTTGTTTGTTCAGTTTTGTGGGAGATTTATTATCCCCTTTTTTGACAAAAAAATCTGAATTCTTTTTCACTGTCACTGAGTGTCATCTTGAATATGATGATCTCACAACAGTGTCTGTGACAGGGGGTGTGGGGTGGGGGGCAGTTGTATATGCCTAGTTTGAATGTTTAAATGTTTGGGCATACTTGCGTACAAGATTCAAGGTGTAATATACAGCTGATTTGTACTGTTACTAGTACTGTGGCATTATATTTTATGTGAAAAAGAAATATGCCTACTGAAGGCTTATCACTGCACTCAATTTTATCATGGTTATTGGTGAGATTTTTTCTGAGCTGAATTTAGACTTAATGTTTTGTCTTGGAAAACCCGCTGTAAAGGTGGATTTTACCTTATTGCTATCAACATTAGTGTGGTTTTGACTAAAGTGAAAATTGACTTCTCCGGCATCTACTACAGCTAGTAACTAAAAACATTATATTAAACCTCAGTCATTGAGCAGAATTGGAAAAAATTACACTTGTTAAATACTTTAGTTAATTTTATCAAGATTATGATCTCAATCACTATAGTAAGTCATTTTCTCTGCTTAGAAACTAGTGTTGAAGACTGAAGTGTAAATGTAACAGTGACACCTAAAATAACTCTAGATGTTGTTCCGATAAGTGTCCATGAGATAACAACATTTCAGCATTTGTTCATTCAACCCCATGTTTTTTTAAAGTTTTGTTTGCTTTTATTTCTACTAACATTTTGTATGGAATTCTTTATATTGACCTATAGATAGAATTGCAATGCTAGATTAAGTAAAATCAGTAATGAGAAAGAGAAAATATAGAGGCTCAAAGTCCCTTTTTTTTATTATTACTATCAAGGGTTGTTTTTTTTTCTACTTTATATACAGTGGAGTATGGGTAATTCCAACACAATGGGACTATGGAAATTTGTTGAAATTAACTGTAATTGAAATTACCTGTTTGCAAGGGACTTGCATGTGTGTGCTCGTGAGAAGAAAGTGAATGATTTTTAGCAGGACCATAGATGTAGGCCTAGTAGAGTAGGTGACTGGAAGGGACTGCTGGGTGAAGTTTCTCACGGTTGATGTGACTGCATGTATTTGTGTGTGTGTTTGTGAGGCTGGTGTTGTCTGTCAAAGACAAAGCAATGGGCAAGAGGTGTGCATAAGTGGCTAAAGTGGTTTTGGCCATAAAATCAAGTCAGTTGGAGTTTAAATTAACTGAATCAAACCTAAGAGCTGTTGAAAGTAACTGCACCACAATACATTTAATTATTCAGTAAAAATAAAACTGACCATTCTATGAAGTTGAAATTAACCGTGAATTGAAATTAAGTGTACTCCACTTTATTTATTATAAAATATCTCATTTTTACTTCTCCCTTCTTTATTTTCTTATCAGGAGGTCGAATTTGCACGTTTTCTCCCTGCATTGAACAAGTTCAAAGAAGCTGTGAGAAACTTTGTGAGGAAGGCTTTGTGGACATTCAAACATTAGAATGCCTGAACAGAAAGTACAATATTCAGTACGCGAAATTACAAAATGTCAGCTTCACAGATGGACAAGAAAATGCTTCTGCAAAGAGTTCAACTGGCAATGATGGTGATGAAAGCAAAATTCCATCAAAGGTGCCAAAGTTGCCTGATGGTTCTCAAGTGACTGAGACGCTATCATCAAAGGGAGGAAACTCAGATCAAAAGAAATCTACTAGAAATGACGTAAATTCTCTCTCTTTTTCTAGTGCTGTTCCGTCCCTCACAATTCCAGGGCATACAGGTTATCTTACATTTGCACAACTGCCATATCAAGATGATCATTAACATAACAATAAATGTGATTGTGCTTTGCATATGTGTTTGTGTGTGTGTTTTACTCAGTATGATAAGGGTCATATGGAGAGGCACAAGAATAAGATAAATTACTATAATGCACAAAAGACATACAGTAAAACCTCGTTATGGCGCCAACTTTGGGACATCAGCAATCTTTGCGGTATAACGAGTTTGGCGGTATAATGAAAATTATACTGACACACAAGGTATTACATAGAATAGCGCCCCATGAGTCATGATGTCAGTGATGGGCCATGTCTGCGGTTTATAGTGCACATTTTTTAGTGTTGTGATAGTAGAAATGTTTATCATTTGTACCCTAAGTTTTATAGTATGCATCATAATGTCAGTATCACTTTTTTTTTTCCCTGGATCCTGTTAATCTTAATTTCCCATAGCATTCAATTATTAATTCCTCAAGGCTATAATAAACTAGTGGTAAAGTTAAGGCAAAATTCCTGTTAGCCTGCCATTGGCTTGTACCAGTGATACAATAATGCACTGTTTGAATTTACTTTAGTCTAGCACAATTAGTGCTGAGTGGGAATTCAGATAAAGATTTGAATTACCAGTTACCTTTTCTGACTTGGATATCCAGTTTATAGGCCTCACCCGTTGCGACTGGGATTTCAACTTAGATCTAGATCTACAGGCTAATCCAAATCTTAATAAAAAGGAAGCCAAACTCTCCTCCTCTTCTCCTTTTTCTTCTTCTCTTGGCTTGTCTCATGTCACACGAGTGTGGCGACGAGCAGACCCATAGTACGAATAGGCACAGCCTGATATTAGGTCATAATGTACAGTATAGGCCTATACTGAGCATTGCGCATGCTGTGACAAAGCTCTCACCGTCCAGCGAGGAATCAAATCAGTGAGTTGGTTTCTGATCTAGATTGCATTGGTCATGCCACGTCCTAAAATCCAGGTCAAGATCCAGTTATCCATTGAGTAACACAGATATCCAGTTCTTCGAAAACCAGCACTAAGCACAATATAAATACATTACGGAACTTGGATACAACAGTGACAAATCAAATCCCAGTTTTTTCTCTATATCAGTGTAAGTAATAGGAACCTGGGCTATAACAGGGCACAATTTGCGCCAACTCGGATATAACAGTGATCCTGCTGCTTGTAAAGTTGTATTTGCATCATCAAATTTGTCTCATCAAAGGCATTCGGTCCTATTTTGTAAGTTTTGAGTATGATTGCTTGCTTAAACACAACTGTACAAACACACACTCAATGTTCTAAGCACATCGCCCGCTAAGGGGATGCTTCTCTTCTTACCCAACTCTCACTCTCACACTCACTAACTGAGAGGCGAGAGTGCTAGGCAAGGTGTGACTATGTGATTACTAGCTAGAGGCTAGTCACTGACTGATGTGCTCGCTAAAAAGTGTCAACTAGCATATTACACACCAGTACACACTATGCTCATACATTGAACACATCATTCATCACTTGTGATCAACGAGGCAAGAGATGCTAGGCAGGTTCTTTCACTCTAAATTTTAGTTCAAATTTAACGTAGCTCATGGGATAGCTAGGCCGCTCCGTCAAATTTAACATAGCTCATGGGATAGCTAGACCGCTCCGTTTAGTTATTCTCCTCGCCCATGCTATGTCACGCTGACCTCGCATGACCCGCTCACGAGTCCGATGTGAGAGACGAACATTTCTCGAGGTGCTTAGCCGTTAATAATGGGTTCAAATATCACTCTTTAACTCCCTAGGGTAACTACAATCAGCTAGTGTGCACATGAAGGACGCCATTTGATTTACTCCTCTCGCTGACCATGGAAGAAAAGACATTAAAAATCTCATCATTTTCTCCTGGCAGAGGTCTGAAATGGACCTATTTTTGGTTCATTGTTTTCACCTAATGCATTAAAAATCAGAATTAACTTGTTTAACAGACATTTTTACCAAAATGTGTAGAGATGATTCATAAGATGTCCACAAATGTACTTACCAGAAAGAATTGAGTCAGCTGTGTAACTTTTCAAGATAACACAGTTTAAGCATTGTGAAGTCATTGAAAATCAACAATTCTACATGCTCTTATAACAATAAACACACAAAGAATTTAACACACACGCAAACACATTATACCTAGGATACATATGAACTTTGATCATAAATCACTTATAACAAGACAGAGTTGGGTTTATTCAAAGATTTTTTGGTATCATCACGACATGTATCTTCTCTTTCAATTAGGCTTTATGGGATAAGACTCGTATGTGCACGAATTTTGTAATTACATGTTAATTAGAGAGATGAAAAAAAAATTGAAAAATTTACTCACACAATTCAAAAGCGCAATTCACGAAAATTACAAATGCTGGAATGTTGAAATTTCAATAAACCCAATGAGTGGTGTTTGATGAGTGGAAGAAAGAAAGAAGTGAAATTTTGGCGCAATATGTGGATGTAGTGAAGGGAAGAATTTATTTAATTTTCAGGCAGTGCCATTGATCTGACAGCGGGCACCGAGAACACTGCACATGACCGCTAGTGACCCCGAACAGGTAGCCGGGCGGAGTTAATTAATGGCCTTCGGCTGGCCTCAACTAAACGGTAGTACTTTTCAGTCAGAGTGAGCCGCCGTGAGCTACTACTTATATCAAGAAAAGGAAAGGTTTATCCGTGGAACAGAGAGTTGACACCAAGGATGCAATAGTACTGGTAGTTATCCTTGAAAATGGATATAACAGGACTCGCTTATAACAGGGAAAGACTGCTGGTCCCACGGGTCCTGTTATAACCGAGTTTTACTCTACGTTTATCTATAAGGCTCCTCTCATTATTCTTTTGAAATTCATTTAACGGAGTGGTTTCATAACTCATTGATAAGATGTTATCTTATTAGGGTGAGGAAATGAATGATTGCTTTAAAATCCAGTCTACTCTGGTGAAAATCAAGATATAGGCCTACACATTTCCATCATTGACATCATTCATTCGAGGATGGTAAAATTATCGCCCATAAAAAGAAATCTGATCACATAACTCATGTTGCTGAAGATCTTCATTGGTTGCCCTCAGGGAGAGAATTGATTTTAAAGTTTTATTAATGACATTACATACAAATGTCCATATGATTCGGCTCTACCCTATCTTAATGAACTTCTCATTCCTTATCCAAAAGCTAGAGATTTAAGATCGAATGGTTCCAGCTCTATTTATACACCCTGTACTTTGACACATTCTGAGGGTGTGTGCACCTCAATTCTGAAATGGCTTGAATGGACTTTGTAAAAATTCTCCATCTCTTTATCATTTAGGAAAGTCTTTGAAACCCCATCTTTTCACAAAAGCTTATAATTAATACACCTTTTATTAATGTGACGTTAATGACTGTCGCAAATCTTTTATTACTTTATGTGCAAGTATTTGATTGGGAGGTGCTTTCTGAGTTCATTGAGGTAAGGCGCCACACATCACTATTAGTAGTAGTAGTAGTAATAGTAGTATTTTTTCTTGTCTTTGTTTTTTGGAAAACTATTGACTCAAATAAGAATTGAGCTAAGCGACATCTGCTTAAGCTGCAATTGATTTATACCAAAATATGTCTTGAGATTTGTTCATCCTCTGCCTTAATGATAATGATATAAAAGAAACCATGGCATCTGATAGGAGAAAATTCACATGCCTTTCTTTGGATAATCCTGGTACAATTTATTATGTAACTTCCTTGAAAATGTCCCCTTTTAATTAATACTGAATAGTTCACAAAATTTGATCAGCTTGAAATATGAGAAGCCAAGAGTTTTTGGTTTAGTATGCATAACTATAAATGTGAATTGTGTAAAGAACAACAAATTTCAAATTGACTTTCAGGAAAGTTATAGTACATATGGGTGTCAGTGTACAGTGATTAAGAAGACAGATCCATGCTTTTTACAATTTTCCTAAACATAGGCGTACTCTTTTCACTTTTACCATGATTTGTTAAGTAAGAACTGAAGAATTTCACTCTTGTTCTATGAGACTTTTAAAACATACATTGAGTATGGTTGAAGAAGGTTGACATTTTTAAAACAACAAATGTGAACATCATTTACCTAAAATAAAATATGTGAACCATAAGAAAACTTAATTGGTTTGGGTGTCGTTTATTTTACGGAAGTTTTGTCTGACGCATACATGTTCATTTAGAATATGCATATGATGTATGCTTCCAATGAAACAATATATCTTTATTGACTGCCACTTATTGCCACGGGGGGATAACATCACATTTCAGTTACAGTTAAGGGATTGCTTAACAGTTGTTGCAGAATTTTATTTATACTAACTACAGAGCAGAAGTAAGTATACACTTTATTATGCTGAAACACTTCCTTTACAAGAGCTAAGGCCACAGTGGTATGTGTTGGTCTTGCAACCAAAAGGTCACAGGCTCGAATCCTGGTGTGGGCATTGTGATTTAACCCTTGGGCGAGATTATTAACACAAATTACCTTTGGTTTTGCGGTGCTGTTCTTATGGCTGGCGCTGGGTTTTTGGTTTTTAACAAAACCAAGAGACAAATTTCCCTTTGGGGATGAATAGAGAGGTTGTTAGGGCCAGTTGTTTGAATGTTTCATTGGAACACACATTCAAACAACTGGCCCTAACAAATCCAAGAGAAATTTAGTACTAAAGTTTCTATTCATAGTTACATAAATTAAGCTGCTTGTTTATTTAGTCCAATCTCAGTGTTCAAAAGTCCAAACAAGTTATGATATTTAAATTTAATGTTTTCAAGTTATTTCAAAGGAAAAATTAACTTGGAATTTTGAAGTATAACAGTAGCTTACCAGTACTGTCCTGAACGTGATTTTATTGGCATGAGCAGGTAGCATTTTTAAAACAGTAAAATGTAAAACGTGAAAAATATAAATTATGATCAACAAATAGCAGAACAGCAACAAACAATGACTTCGGTGGTGAGATGAAAGAACAAGTTTATAACACATCATGTCATTTATATACAGTTTTTTCAAAATAGTTTATTTCCTCCCAAAGGCATGACAACACAATTCAAAATCAAGTTTGATATCTTTTCAAAGCAATTGAAATTAGATAATAAACCTTGCAGCCCCACAAATTAAACGCATTAAGCACTTAATTATAAGGAAAATGGCAATGTACAAGTCACCACAACAAATGACAATGAACACTTACTCATGCAAAATCAGCTTTTCTTGACGCCCACATAACAAGTGGGGTAAATTTATGTTAAAATTAACACATGTAGATAGGCATCAATTATTGCATTCAAAATTGTTCTCTTAAAATACGCACCCTGAAATCATTAGACTTCCACAACAATGGAGTTATTCATAGTAAATCATTTATGTCAGACCATGTCTTTAACGCAATGTAAGTTAAAATGAAGATGGATTTAGAGAATAAAATCCACAAACCAAAGAATAATCTGAATGAAACATTTTTTCAGCATAGACTTGGCTGAATATTTAAATTCAAACCAGCACGGTTCTTTAATATCGATAGCCGTAACTGGGGCTTACTGATGACAGTTTTGAGGAAAAATTCAACAAACTACGTACAATTTATATATATATATATGTATATATGCAACGCATTAATTTCAGACATGATAAACAAAAACTCACAGGTACCTCACGCATACAAATTTCTCTAAGCCTTTGTATTTAAAACATTATGGCATCAGCTACACACCTTCCTCATACTACCAACACAGAAATCTCAAACAAACAAAAATAATTTTTTTTTTTTTTTTTTAAAGATTTTTATACACAAAAGGTAAGAAGCTTTGGAGATAGTACTTTATCTTAGCTAGCCCTCTTAAGCACATGCAACCAGAGTGATGTGGCCATGACAAAGGTGAACATGGCTGGGTCAAGGGGAGCATTATTCATCCAAAGCACTTGCCACATCTATTGCCCTCCTCTACTCACCATACCCTTACTAACAGTACCAACGATGATAACGATAATATTGCCATGACACATGGTCATAGCTTCTTCACCAGACCATGGTATCATTTGAGTTTGATTGAATGTATCTTGTCATGCTGTTTCGGGTCATGGGACTAAACAGACAGCTTATCTAGATCTATATTACACACAATCTACTATACCATAAATTATAAATATAAAGGAGATATGAGGATACATCCTTTTGGGTCCCTAGAAAATAAAACAATAAAAAGAACTTAGAAAAATCTTAGATTCACAATTCAAAGTTAATAACACAAATCACTGCGCCAAGTATAAAAAAAAATTACATGTAGTACAAATAGCGACAGTTTTTAACCAATGGACCAATTGTCACTGTGTGCCATTCCTTTTTTTTCTAACCCATAGACTAATCTGAATAAAGCTATAAATAGAAAATAAAACATAATGGAAAATAATGAACTGCAGGACAGTGGTCACCTGTCAGTGAGTTTCAGCTTCAATTTATTAGTTTGAGGTTTACCTGTTACCTTCAAAGTTCAATGACACAAATGTACATCAGTCATCCTATTCCAGCTTCCACTTTCATCTGGCCACTGACACTGATAACGTCTTTATATGAAATCAATGGGTCTACCAGGTACCTCTTTTTTTTTCCACTCACAGTTCTCTTCCTTTGACACACTGTCGACTTCATTGTAGTGGCTTAATTTCTCATTGCAAGATCGTGTGGCCCACATATTTTCTTAGTAGCTTTATCATGGGCGGTACATTGTTCCTTACACGAAAAATACCACAGACCTGCAAATAGCCAATGACAAAATTGTCTGAACTTCACACACCCCCACACTGCTCGCTGAGGGCTTATTCTGGTGGCTTGAAATATAATTCGTCTTTTTCTTCACAGAAATTAATTTATCCCGGTCGACAATTTCTGACTTTCTTCAGCGGTTTACAAAGACATAGCAGGCTGAAGAAGAGAGTCAGAACAGCCTCTATGTGAGGAGTTTGTGATGTCAGTATTTGCGAAATTAGTGAAGGCATTTTAGTACGTTTTGCACATCCTGTGTGATTAGTGGTGTGACCATTGTGTGACGGTGAGCGAGCCAGCCTCCCAGAATTGAGGGTGATGAGAGCTGACTGACAAAACTACACGTTGCAAGTCGGCTGCTGACAAGGTTGGAGCATTGAGGACTCAACCAGCCGAAGCTATGAATGGACCTTGCGTTTAGCATGCTGTATGGCAAAAGGGGGCGGTAGTGAGACTTGTAGGGGTAGGTTAAATCAGTGTATTTAGACGTAAACTTGAGGGGGCGACCAAAAAAATTGTCTTCGTTATTTACATTTTAAATTTTTTTTTTGGTTTTGTTTCAGTTTTCTTTTTTTTTTTAATTTAATGACAAAGTCTATTTAGGCAGAAATCTGACCATTGGCTACGAATTTACAGGTCTGTATTATCATTCCCTTTCTTTCATCTTTATTTTGTGTTCCTACTGTTTAGCTGATATGTTTAGCATTCTTCACCATACAATGTAGGCTATGTAACACATCACTCAAGGTTTGCGCAGGATAAAAGGAACACTCAACTGACTTAATTTCACTGAACCACAGGCCCTCTATGGTTTCACTTTGTGAAAGTCTGCCTGACAGCGGCACCTGGTTATTTGAGCTTCCGGGCCTGAAGTTATAGAAGGCATTGTTCCAAGGAAGAGCCAATGAATAAGAATGCAGTGCAGACAATAATAATAAGATGAAAACAGGAAGGCTGGAACCCTCATGACCTACATATCTCATCCAACTGACTCTCATCACATCAAAATTATGCTTGGGACCAACTGTTTTCTCATGCCTACACGTGCAAATGTCCACCACATTCCATTGAATTTTAACTTTACTTTAAAAAAACAAAACGAGTCAACACCAGAGATAAACTTGTCTAGGAATTTAATAAGATGGCTGAATGAGGATGAAGATGATCATGTATGAGATAAATAATGAAATATAATGCATTATAGGATCCCTTGCAAGATGCATGGAAAAGAAAATACAAATAGAAAATAGAACATTATTATGTAACATCCACTTTAAAAAAAAAAAGAAAGAAAGAAAGAAAAAAAAGGGCATTTAAAAGTATAGGTGGAGTTTAGAACAAAATATGATGTACACAGTTTAATACAAAAGTTAAGCTTGGTATATGATAATTTTTGTTGAAAATGAATTAAGTCAAAATTTCAGAGTTGGATAGCTGTTTAAATATAATAGCCAAATGCTCTGCCACTCATCTCAATGTTCAACACTGATGTCATCACATAGCTCATTTAGCTACAGCATGCACATATTCCATTTGTACATTGATTAACCACAGTCTCATGAAAGTTCAACAACCTGAAAACCTATCCACCAATCACCATTAAAATATTGGTTCTAATCATAAGTCAAGCAAGCAATTCCAATTTCAGTTAACTTCATTAGGCCTCTCCTCATACAAAATTCACACCCCTTATTAATTAAATTGATATTCCAAGAACCTGAGCCATAGAAAAACATAAAACAATAATTATAAACGAAGCAATAGAATGACTGAATGACAGAAAGTAAGCGACAAATAGTTTTGTACATCAGAGCTGAAATGAAGCTGTTGGGTTGTTTTTGGGTTGTTTTTTTCCTTTCGTTTTGTTTGTTTTCGGTTTCCCTTTTCCCCCAATCACTATGTCAATACTTATGAATCATAATCATTTTCAGGGATTGCAAATTGTATATCTCAGAGACAAAGTGAAAGAGGTAGTGAGCAGGAATTCTAGAGAAGCAGTTTGTATGCCATAGGCTAGCTTCACTTCTTCCTTTCTTGTGTGTAATGTCTCCCCAAGAATTAAATAATAATGTAAAACTGCCATAAGCCACATTAAGAAAATACAAGGCAAAATGTGTCATTTACAGGGATTAGTTGATTTTTACTGTATTGTCCAGTAAATTCATTACGCATTATCATATTTATCAATATCTTTATAGTCAGCATTATTATAATTATTATTACAATCACTGGTAACTCCTTCCATTATTATAAATTATGATATATTACAAGAAATAATATTCACAACTTTTAAATCACAATCATAGATCTCCATACAGAGGTTTTAAATAAAAACCGGATATCTTTCCTATAAAATAGATGGGATGGAACAAAAAGTCTGTACTTAAGGAGTATCCCTTTCTCAATTAAAGTAGAAAACAGGCTCTTACACACACACTACCCTTTAACATGGGGCACTCACAAGCCTGTGAAATGAATGACACAAAAGCACAGCACAAAGCCGCAAGAGACAGTAATAAATAAGTCCCTTTGAGTCGGTATTAAACAAGCAATTTTTCTCACCACAGCACTTTGTAAATAA
Source organism: Goniobranchus kuniei (assembly GCA_025770095.1). Lineage (NCBI taxonomy): Eukaryota > Metazoa > Mollusca > Gastropoda > Nudibranchia > Chromodorididae > Goniobranchus > Goniobranchus kuniei. Next base: position 17,523 of record JAOYNN010444196.1, read on the forward strand.
AACATTAACATGCATGTACAGCTGAAAACCAATAATATTATGGTACAAACTCCTTCAGTCAAAGGCACATTACCCTTATAGAAAACCTTAAAATGTACATGAATATCAAATCCTGTTGTACTAATTCTTCAAAGGAGACTCTACTTTAAGCCAAGTGCATGAATACATGATGTACCTACCTAACCTTTTTCTCAACAGCAGAGATTAAGACAGTTGCAGGCGCCTTTCAACTGGGTTTCATTAGGGAGATGCCCCTCTGATACACAAGTAAAGACAACATTGTTACATCTGTCAACAACAAAGTTCACCACCTCTTTATCATGACCATGTAGTTCTAGATATTCAGATGGAAAGCAACAAAGGCATAACTAGGCCTACACATAAAGTAGGTGGTAGAAGAAAAACAGATTCTTTTGAAACTTTATGATGAATTCTATTTTCACACTTAGCTGCCTCGATAATTTTCACTTATGAATTGAAAAAAAATAAAAATTTGAGATACATAATCAGACCATGCAACAATGAGAGGATCATTTTAACAGATTTATTGGGCTGTTAAATAAATTACTCTCCAGATAAGAGACTTTTGTATGGGATATTTTGTTCTCTACAGGAGGAAATTTGATAGTTTTGAGGCTCCTGTGGAAAACATGATTTGATTGTTAATTTACAACAGATGTGCCTATAATTAACATTAGATGTCCTACAATTCCCAGTGAGGAAAATCATCAAGAGAAGATAAAGGATGGTAATCCTATGCAGGTGATATAAATTTTACGGAGTGATTGTCAAATAATAATAATACCAATGTTTTTGGCTTGAAATTTGAGACAAATGATATTGTCATGCTCAGAGCTCATTCAAGAAATGTCTACCTTGTGTTGACATAATTTGAACTCTACGAGAAAAGCAGGTCACTTATCTTTCTCATTGGTTTTGGTAAGGCATATACAATTATTTCCAAATAATCCATTATTTAATCAAATCCATTATGCGTCCTAACAAAATGAAGGAATCAATGTTTAGTATTCATAAATTTGTATAAACTAACAAACACCAAAAAATTAGTTAGGCATGTATTGAATGAGTATAATGATATTCCACCCCTACCTCACTCACAAATTACAAAGCTAAAGATGCTTTTTACTGCATACAAATTAATGCTTCTCTTTTCTTCTTTACACGACTGACTATGCAGTCTGATTCATGTAGAGCTAATTACATTACCTTATGTGTTTTAAATCACTGGAATCTCATAGTCCCCTGTCCTCTTTTCCTTCTACTTCTAACTTCTATCACTTATCCTGCAAGGGATCACCAAAGTCTTCAACCTCACACCATGTCGATGCCCAGATAGTTTTCAACTAATTCTGTTCAACCGTTCTTCTATTTCACACAATGGCCATCATACCTTTATTACCATCCATTTACCTTCATTTTGCCTTGTAGAATGGTGGTTAACTCTCATAATAACTCATTCCAGTGTGGCCTTGTTAGCATTAATATCAAAGGGAAGCTCTAATTGAACTTTGACTTTGACAGAACTAGTAGAGCACAGCCAGAACTCGTAGAGCACTCTGTATGCCACTATGGCCCCCTATTTTGCACAATAGGACAGTATACTGTCGTCAAATAAACATAAAAGCTCTTATAGCAGAAACAATGCCCTTGGACCCTAAAGTGAGTAATATCCATTGGGTTTTTAACGGGACTTTCAATAATGAAAAGTTGGGGTGTTGAATCATTTGATCCTTGCAAATGGTAATTAACATAAAAAGTAATGCTGTTAACCCTTAACCATGCACTTCACACATTACTTGGCATAAAAGCTACAAGAGGAATTTATGACAATACTGCCAAACCATCTGAGGATTCCTGATATAACATAACATATTTTCAAGTTCATAAATATTAAATCCAAACCTCTTCAAGTTAGTATGAGAAAGTAAGAATTCTTTTATCAGCAGTTTTTCTTCACTCTTTTAATATAACTGAATAGCATTAATATACATAAATAAATCCTTTACTTTTTCTAAAAATGAGAGAGCAAGTGGCCTAAGACAAAATAAAGACTGTACAAGAGGCAACTGGAACTAATCAATCAATCAATCAATCTATCAATCAATCTCTCCCTCTCTCTCTCTCCCTCTCTCTCCAATCTACAAAACTATAAATCATAGAACCAAAACAAGTGCATTGCCTTGATATAACTCATGATTAAGCTTGTGTTTTTGTTTTTTCTAAAAATTGCTTACAGTTGAAAAGAAGAAAGGAAAAACTTAACAACAAAAATGCCCGTAATACTATATTTCCACAACATTCTAAACATGACCACAATACCAGAATGGTGCTTTCAAGCTGAAAATACAATTCCATTTGCTACAATTGTGACTGAAGCACACAGAACTGCACATAGCATAGATCTGACAACTTACAAGATTTTTACACTAAGTACTATGATCCTACATCAGATTTGGGTCTAAAAAATCAATGCATTACCACCTGAGATCTCATTGTACAATGATAAAAATAAGGGGAACACTTGTAATTACATAACTACATAGCACCATGTTGCTCCATGTCTACTTTTTAGAACAACTTCAAGAATTACTTGAAATAAGCTTTACTCTTGCACAAGTCTGTCCACGATGCTTGTGACCAAATTATAGATTACTTTCTGTGTAAACACTGACAAGCTTTGCATTCTTCCTGATTGTGCCATCTGCTTTCATATCATCATTTAGTTTATTTTCACTGCTGGTGCAAGCAAACTTGGGCCCGACACTTGATTTTTCCTACCCAGAGTGACCCATACAGCAGACGCAAAGATTTGAATCGCACAACAAACGATAGAGTGACTGACTGATATGTGAATTTTATTCTAAATGGCTAGCAGTTGAGCTGGACTTATGTGAAGATTCTCCGAAATGAATAATGTCCCATAAACAACTGGACAGAGCAGAGGACGACTCCACAGCATTCATGGTGTTGAAAGTCAAATGCTGTTCATGTCGTGAAATCAACCTGCAAAAACAATTTGTAAAAATTGTATAAAAATAAAGAAGTTTTAAGCAGGGGAAAATCCATCACAAAATTTTTATGCACAACAGCCACAGCCAAATAATGTACTTAAAAAATGAAATAGTTGTCTAACTCCACGTTGAGCTTCTTATGAGATAAAGAGGACTTTCAGTTTTTCACTACATGTCTCCACCTCAAGTTCTTCATGAATTTTGGAAACAGGGAGAGAATTTTATTAAAATGTGCTCGGCGTTTATTCCATGTAAAACATTGGCTGACCAAACTGAAATTAGACCAATCTTGCACTCAAAGACATCAAGATCAGTTTTCTCAATAAGTATTCGTGGTTTCCTTTTGTAGCAATGGGGGTAAAAAAATCTTTTTTCCCTACATCTCAACGACATAAGATATTCTTTCCATTTCTAATGCTTTTTACTCCTTCAAAGCACCTATACAAGTCATCAAATAAGAAATTTGAGTAAAATATCATTGAATGGTATAGGGATGGGGCTATGAAAAAAAAATCAGCTAGAACAATGCAAAGAAATAGACCAGCTCAAAAGAATCCAGAGAAGAGCAATTAGATTTATCCCCAATAACTTTAAATGCCATGACCCTGGCTGCATTACAAAGATGATAACAGACTTAAGTTACCAGCCCTCAGGAAGAGGTAAAGAACAGACACTGACATCATTTTACAAGATAGTAAAAGGACAAGTCCCAGCACTATCAACATGGGACTTTATTGGGTTCCATCACAGTGAAAAAGACCATAAAGCCAAAGAAATTTGATAACCGCATCTCAGCAAACATCATACAGAGTCAATCCAGATATGACTCAAAAGTAGTCAAAATCCCGCAATGCAAGAACCAATCAATACAAATGTTCCTTTTTTGTGCAAAGCACAGTCAACTGGAACAATTGAAAAGACATCATTATAAACAAGCCAACAGTAGACAGTTTTTGAACAGCTGTAGATCTCAGCCATTAACCCCTTTTCTATTTCCCTGACTGACTGACCAACTCTCATTTCCATTGTATTAAAGCCCTATGTAGGGATTCTACAAAATATACATACAGATATGGAACCATGCATCATTTTGAAATGTATATGTATGTACATGGCGGCCCAGAAAAGTCACTACCATAATACAGGGTGACACCAAAAAAAGCATTCTCTGGAAAATCTTTATAACTATGTTAAAAAGGCAGCTACAGTAACAAAAATTTGACACAATGTTTATGGCCAAAATATCTTGAAAAGTTTGGCCAAAACATCTTGAAAAGTTTCGTAAATATTTTTTAAAGAATGTGGAAATGGTGGCAAAAACGAAATACAACCTGTTTTTAAATCAAGGTGAAAATGGGATATGCATGAAAATTCAGGAAGCTCTCTCTCTCTCTCTCTCTCTCTCTCTCTCTCTCTCTCTCTCTCTCTCTCTCTCTCTCTCTCTCTCTCTCT